>MU134763.1:0-58685 GCA_015039355.1 Ramaria rubella
ATTGAAAATAGAATTGATGAAAAATAGAATGAGTGTGGAGATGATGTGTCTGGTGGACTGGAGGCAGCACAGCAGATGATGGTCTGGCGAAAGCTGATGATGATAGGCGTGTGTGCAGTGAGTGTCTTTTGTAGTGTAGTAGGCGCTGTTGAGTATCAAGCTTGTCACTGTCTTGCCTCTGGGGCAGCCAAGTGACGTACAAGAAAATGTGACAATCTAGTATTTAAGAGCAGAAGCAGGAGAGTACAAAAATGACAAGTCTGAGAGGACAAGCTTTGACATTCGATATCATTTTATTTTAACAGTATTAACATACCTTTGCAGAATGCTTAATACAGCATTAGCAGTTAGACTCACTCGCAAAATCTGGCCTGACCAGACATTGTACGTCTAGCTAGCCTGCTGTATCCATATAACAAAAACAAGGTAAAATAGTGATCAGATTACTATGTAGTGCATGAAGCAAGTTAGTGGCAGACTCACAAATCACGAAATCACAACCTAGGTTATGCTCCTTCCAGCTGCTGGGACCGTGTTCTTTGGATGCAGCTAGCTGCATTTATTGAGCAAAGTGCATTCAAGAATAGGAGTAGAAGACAGTGCTTACATTACAATGTGCTTTTGAAGGTCGAGTTGGGTCTGGATTACACGTTTCAAGACAGAGAGAAAATGAGAGCCATGGGTGGTACAGTACGTTGTTGCATCATGTGATGTTGCACCATTTGCTCAGGCACCCGGCCGTCTGGCCGTGAGTATGCCCCCACGCACGTGGGGGCATAATCCCGTAAATCCAGTGAAGTAAGTAGGTAACACACTTATGGTCATCAAAATGCACTAAAAATCAAATCTGCGGTTTTTTTTGGTCCTCACATGGTTTTTATTAGCAGGCATCGCACGGTTTTTTTTTGGAAAAGGTATCATGCAGTTTTCTTTGCCAGGCCTCTCGCATGGATTTTTTGTTAGTCTCACTCGCGGTTTTTTGTGGTGTTTCTTGTTTGGGTTGGTCAGTGGCTGTATGCATGTGCGCCTTGAAACTCATGTATATTCCGTAAATATTAGAACTAGCATATAAGTTGTCAACATATATTAGGCGAGAAAAATCTCCCAAAAAATGAAAGCAATTATCAATAGAAAACAAATAGGGAGCAGTGTATAAAAACCAAGAAAATTCACAACTATTTCAACCCCTTGCTTTCAAGCCTCATGATCACATCTGTGATCATCGTCTCTTCTTTAGAAAAGGCATCCGCTTGGGAGAGATGCTCAATTGTGTGGCACTGGCACTCAGGGGTAATGTCAGGGAAGAACACCATTTGCAGTTTGGCCACTGCAGCATCTGCGGACATGGGCGAGTCTGGATCGAGATAGTGGTGAGCGAAGCCTCCCCACCATGTGACCGTCCATGCATCTGCACAGGCAAAAGTATGGGGACAAGCTGTGAAATCATGTTGGACCGTGGGAGGTGTGAAAGTGTTATGGATCCCTATAATGTACTTATAGTCTCAAGAATCTGCCTATAGGGTTCCAAGTGTTTCTGATCAGTGGTTCTCTTTATATTTCTATTCCTTGTCACTGCTGCTGGGTTCACTATTAATGATCCACAAGAGTCCACAACTTGGGTCGCTGACCTAATACTTGCCAAATCAGTAACTCAGCTTCAACTCAGCTACTGACCAATAATTACCATTATTGTAACTCATTGGTCAGCAGGATCATTAATTAGCTCCACAGCAGGTGACTTCTTATTTATCATCCAATATTAATTAGCTAGAGACATTATGACGTCACTACAACCCCAAATCTGAGCCTGAATGCTATGATATCATTTCAGCATCATAGTTATTCATGAGTCAGTAATTTAGTGACATCATAGTTGTCTCTAGCCAATAGTTAGCTTCATATTAATAGTGTAGAAGCTTCTGGAAGATTCTAACCATATATGGCAGCTGCCAGAACCTTCCAGCAGCTTCCATTCTATTGTTAGACCTTCCTAAAGCATCTAGGGTGTCTCAGATGTAAAGCTATAAGTATAGCTCTAGGTAGCCTTGCAAAAAGGAATCACACACACACATTTCACACCCCACTTCTGCCTGAAGCCTGAGTCTTCTATCAGATCAGTTCAAGCCTGAAGAACTTGACCTAGCTGAAAAACTCTGTAGGAGCCTCTTTCAGTCTGCCTCTCACCTTGCAGGGGTGAAGCACAATCTCTTCAGCTTTTTGCTGCTTTAGTTGGAGCTCTGTAGTTTGTAGGACCAGAGTTAAAGACTACTAGCTTGTGTAAGCAAACCACCACTTTCCATCTAATTGACACTTTGTTGCTTGTAGGGCCAAATATCAATTGCTGGCTTGTGTTAGCTATCATCACTTCTATTTAATTGAAGCTTTGTTGCTTGTAGGGCCAAAGTTAAATTAATAGCTTGTGTTGGTAACAACCACCACTATTATTCGATTAGCCTTTGTTGCTTGTAGGGCCTAAGTCTAATCAAATAACTAGTGTTGGGGTGTAGTACACTTTCTATCTAATCAAGCTCTGTTGCTTGTAGGGCCTTAGCTTGATTACTAGCTTGTGTCAGCACAAAGCTACCACACTCTATCTTATCTGGGCACTGTTGCTTGTAGGGCCTTTGCCTGGCTAACTAGTTTGTGTTAGTGTTGACTTTATCAACTCTCAAGTTAGTTTTAACTTGCTGTTGTTGGTCTTGTCCCTTCGCTCCTTGTTTCTTGGCTATCCTTTTAGTCCTTCAGTTGAACAGCCATTCAATTGTTGCGACCTTGAGCCTACTCGTCCAAGTCTGCTTTCCCCATATTGCATATAAAAACAAAGCATTGGAACCCTGTACGCTCTCCCTCATAGTTTCAAGTATTATCTTGACCAGACTAGTAGCCTTGCTACAAGTGCTTTGAATTGCATTGTTACTGCAAAGTAATAGTGTTATTTGAACACCGGAGTAGAATCTCTTAATTGGGTTCTCTGTTAAAATAGTCTTTGGTTGATATCCCCTTGAACACTATCAGTGGCTAGACTAAACTTGATTGTGTACCTTACACCAACGTTTAGTTCTGAGTTCACAGTTTCCAAAAGAGAAAGCAACGGCCAGGCGATGTGCATGTATTTGAGATTGTGTACTGAAAATAATAAACAGATTTTCTTGCCCCAGGAGATCGTACTGCTCAAGGGTGATCATGAATTTATCAGACATCGTCAGGAGAGAACATGTTGCTGGGGCAATCCAGCCTGGGATACCGTGCTTTTGACCAAAAATAACTTTGTGAATCAGAGAGAGGGTACGTGTGTTCAATTCATCGATAGTGAACGTCATGGCACTGTCTATTTGGAGATAGGACCCTAGCGTGAGTAGTGAATCGAGCCCATCGAGGGAGAAATCCTCCACCCTCTTGCCGCTGTATCTAACACAGCTGCTTCAGTTCAGAGCAGCTATTCCTAAAGATAATGTGCTCACTCACTGCGTGTAGAACCATTCCATTAGATGATCGAATCGGGCTTTCGTGACTGGTAACGGCAGTTGAATGGGGTTTGCGTCAGTATGCCCTTCACAAATATGGTTTTTGCCTGGAGGGCACGCAAACATAGTGTCAAATGTTGCTGATATCGACTTCCACAAGGAGACATGGATGCTGTACAAAAGTACTCCTTCAACCTGGTGGCAGTTAGCGATATTTGTAAGGTTAGTAGTCTATACTCAACTGATAAATTCACACAGTACTCACAAGGAATATCCCATTGGTGTCGACAAAATACCAGATAGGATGTCTAGTAATGCTTGACATAGTCGACAACACCAAGCGGGGGCCTGCAAGGAAGGGAGAAGATAACAGCACAGGTGAAAAAAATTTTAGATGAAAGCCTTGGAAATTAACCCACTGTGACCCTTTGCCCAGGCTCGTGTTTGACACTTTTACACACCATGCCTACCATGCTCCCCAATACACTGCTGTTGCTCCCTGAAGGAACACCGACATGGTCGCATAATCTGTCAGTTGCATATGGGATACTCAGCAGGGGATATAACTTTGCGCATCAAATTTTGCTCAGCGAAGATGGCGATCCCCTACAACTCAGGCATCACACAGCACGTATAGCTGATAATTTTGTTCCTATACTGGCCGCCCTTGAGGCAGAGGGACTCCCGTGCTCTTGGCTGGAGGTCTGCACAGAGGCTATGGGGGGGCTTATGGTTGAACTTGAAGCTGCGGCTATCGGCGCTGATCAAAGGTAAGCCATCCTGCTAATGATCCTGGAGATAATTAACTCACATGTCTTAGAGATCAAGAAAAACTTGAGAGGCTGATGCCAGCTGGTATGGCTTAGATACACAGGGCAGCGTGGCCGCCCCAAGAAATTTATTGATCCTGCGTGGTTGGACGAAGCCACCAATTGTACACGCCATATTAACTTGAAGAGCCTTGCGGATACCCTGGGCATGCACAGGAATACTCTAAGACTTAAGTTGCATCAGGCCAGGGTCGAAAAAAAATTCACGGACCTTTCAAATAATGATCTCGACCTTCTTGTCAGAGTGTTTAAACGAAAGAGGCCCAAGTCAGGACTTTCATATATGATTGCATTCTTACGTCGTCATGGGGTACGTGTCCAGAGGGAGTGGGTGCGACTGGCATGCCAGCGGGTTGATGGGTTGATGGGTTAGGGAGGTCGCTGTGAAACAATGAAAAAACATCACATGGGAAATATACCTCTCCAAGACCAAATTTCTGTTGGCATCTCGACGGCTACCACAAATTGATCATGTGGGGTTTCGTGATCCATGGGATCGTGGACGGTTATTGTCAAACAGTGAGTTTACTGTCTTTCTGCTTCTGCTCAAATAGGGTTAGTTGAACATCGTATCCTTATGGGTAACAGATCACCGGCCTCTGGGCTAGCACCAACAATAAGGCAGCCACAGTTCTGCAACTGTTCCTCAATGCCATGGCTGAATATGGAGTACCATTGAAAGGGCGAGGGGATCGCAGGGGAAAAAATATCTTGGTCACCATCTGGATGATCATGTGTCACGGCACGAAATGTGCTGCGTTCATGTGGGGATCGTGAGTGGCAGATTTTCTTCACTGTTAAGGGGGTCATCTCACCAATGATGCAGGTCAACACACAACACGCGCATAGAGCGGCTGTGGGTGGAAGTTGGCACCCAATTTGCCAGGCGCTGGCGAGCGTTTTTGACCAGACTCGAGACCTTCCATCGACTGGACCGCTCCAACCCTGCACACCTCTGGCTGCTTCATTACCTCTTCTTAGACACCCTGAACACTGATTGCAAAGAATTCCAGCGGGAGTGGAACCTGCACCCCATCCAAGGTGATGGAGCAAAGGGGCGTAGTCCTGCGGTACGTGTTATTGTATGCCTCACATTCGTGAGTTCCTTGACTTTTCTGTTGGCCAGGACATGCGGTTCATGGGGGAAACCAAGAAGGGAAAGATCATCAATGATGATATCTTTCAGGTGCACCCCGACACCCTCCACCAATACTGTGGAACGTACGGCACAATTTCAGGCTCTCACCAGACTGGCGCTGGACATGCCCCGGATGAGGGAGGCCCGTCAGAGTCGTCGGGTGAGGAAGAGTCATCAAGTGCATCTGCAACGGCGGAGGACACGGACAGTGAGGGGCAGAGGCTACAAGAGTGCATTACGGCGGACTTACGGCATAATGTTAAACATAATCCGGTCAAGGTCACACGCCATCGGGATCCATTTGAAGACCTGGGACCCAGCTGGTTTGCAATCTTTGAGAGGATGACAGCGGAAATGCGAGAGAGCGTGTGGATGCCGGAGGGGTATGGCCTTCATTCTCAAGAGTGGGATGAGGATGAGTACCCATCACATGAATATTTGAGGGTGGGTCGTAAGGAGTCCAAGCTGTTAGTTGGCTTGCCGGTGGATATATGGTACCCATGGGCCGTCACATGGGGTCAAGGTTTATTTGCTCTCAATAGGATCCTGTTCGAAGTGGAGGACTCCGAATCCAGTGTTGATATAGGTCCTGAGGCCTCCTAGTGAATATCGACACACAGCTGGTCGGCTCAAACCCCAAAATATCCCGTACCACCCATTCGCCTGCCTTCACGTGCCTGAGAAGAACGACGAAATCATAATATAAGTTTAAGCTGGCATCAAATGAAGAACTCATGACGGTTTTGCTCTTCACTTAATAGTCTTTATTTCCTTGTGGAGCAGAGCATTCCGCATTTAATTCAGCCTGTATGCGTCATTATTGCCATTTAGAAGGTCTTGGTAGCTCTCCTTACAAATTATATCATAGTTATCTGAGCATGGCAAAAAAAAAAAAAACTGATTATTTGTTTTCTATCTTGGGTGCTGGCAGGCTTGAGGAACTCACTCAAGGGAGTCGGAGCTCGGAAGCTTGACATTATGGGCAAGTGTAATCATAAAAAGAAAATCCTTATTGCCTAGCTTTAGTAATTTAAGAGTGTGATCATGGGTTGGTGACTGGGAGTGGCGGCGAAAGACTCAGAGATGCAATCACATGTCTGTCATGTGATCAATCTGAAGGAACTGTACACTCGCTCATCTATTTTCCCTGGGGCCCTCAAGTCACGAGTACCTACATGCTCTAGCCGTTGGCAAAGAGATTCAACTACACGCACTCCTTCACTTGGAGCTACGACAGCATGCGTGACTGGCAGATATCAGCAGTGTGGATCTAGCCACTGAGGTTTTGAAGAATGGCTGGTGCAACTAATGAGAAGAGCAAGCATGAACCAAACGAAGAGGACTCACTGTCCTCACGGCAGTTTTCTGAGAGAAAAGGGTGGTTGCGAAACGAGGGAGGAGGTGTTTAAAGCGCTGGAGGCAATCAAATGTGTGCTAGAACGTCCCATGTCAGTGTTTCTCATATACTCTACTTGTGTGGAATTGCCTGTGAGCGAAACCAAGGTGCTCTGTTGACTGTTTTGTTGTCTTTTCAATGGTTGTCACAATTACACACATAGCTTTGCTTGTTATTTTTTGGAGGCCATTCGAGTTAAACTGCATCACACATAGCAAGAATATAGTGAGCGTGTGGTCAAGTTCAAACAAATACAGTGTCAGCACAACCTTTTCCAGAAATCAAAGTCAAATATGGAACCTACTTACGTGCAAACTCATACTACAAAAATCTCCATCCTGATTTAGGTGAGTAGTTTCCCCAAATGTGAATTGAATGCAGATTTAACCCTAGGTGTACAGCTGTTATGTTAACTAAATCGAATATCCGACTGGACGGGACAGAAGTACTGATTCGCCAGGATCTGTGTCGATGTTCACTGGGCCTGCCTGAGGAATGATCATTTACTGAATGTCCTGCGAGCACGTCAGCATTGATACAATATTACATTGGTATGTACATTTGTACAATATGTAATATGGGGTTACTCAATTTTTGACACTTGATATTGGACCATGACGGCGATGATATCAGGATTGGTCATAGCTTTGGCGTCAATGGGGAAGAACGTGAGGAGGCACACAGAGGTGGCTGACCTCCGGGCATTGATGTACATTTGTAAGCCCTGTGTGACCTTTGGCCTGTGTCACGGTCTCCAGATATCTACCTCCACACACATGGAGTAGAGCACCCAGTTAGGTCCATCGCTGGGAAACTCAAACGGAGTGAATCCTGAGGTGAAAGTAAATGGCTCTTCAATGCTGCTTGTGTAACAGGGAACAGAACCAATAACGCACCAGCATTGTAATGGAAACTAGACACTAGGTATTCTATGCACTCTTGAATGGCTTCCTAGAGCATTGGTGAGCACCCAAAAAATTTTCTCTGTAATGTACAGGCTCACTGCAACTCCCCAGCACATGTATCGTCCCACGGGTATACACAGTACCACACGTTCCAAGAATGCCAAGGTCACCTCCCATTCAATGTTGTCAAGGTCTGCAGAGCTCTCATGCAGGTCACTAGAGGAATCCGAATCACCCCAAGACACGAGAGAATAAGGCGGTGGGGAGCATGGGGGTGATGGTGGTGGGTCTGAAGAGGGTGAGGGCACGGTCTGCAGATCGCGAAAGGTGGATGGGGGGATCGCAAGCTCCATCTGGGACATGGTCGCAAAAGTGTACAACACTTGTATCTGGAGTGAACCTCGATCGCCCCTGTGGGTACGACAGACATTTAAAACACATGCAGCATTTCTGCGGGTTTCATATAACAGTGCATGTACGTGTCATTGTCCATTCTTGACTTTTTGAGAAACCATATTAACTTAACTGGAAAGCCACATGGGCTAGCCAAGGCTTTTTCTGGAAATGTGCTGATCACTAAAAATAGGATGAGATGGTCAACAATCTAGCATGCCAAACAATGCAGCTGCTAGGACAACCTTTTCATCTCCATGTGTAATAAAACATGTGTTGTACCGTACGCGACGCTGAGTTGAGTCATTTTTTTAACATACCGTCTTTCCTTCCTATCTACCACTTGACTTGCCTACGAGCTCTCCAAGGAATGGCACCACTTGCACCATGTCAGTACAAGGGGTGTAACTGCCCCAGCTTCGTGCAACACCCCGACCAGGACGTGAACAACCCGTACAAGTGCCGAGATTGTCAGCACGTGGAGAACTGGCACCAGCCAGCACTGGAAACCGTGAAAAAAACTCCCATGGTTGAAGATATCATGGCAAAATTAAGTAACGAGATCGCCAGCCTGAAAGCCACCAAAACGAAGACTCACAAGGCATCCAAAAGCAAAGCCGAAATCGAATGCCTCACCGAGCTCCAAAAGAGTCTGGAGGCAGGGGGAAGTCAGAGGGAGCCCTGAAGGTAGATGAAAATGTATTCCATTGCAGTGATGTATTAACCTAGCGTCAGATATCTAAAAATAAAAATAAGGGTGGGGCTCACCTGACCAAGGGGAACGCCATCATTACGCCGATTGAAATCAGGGCCGTGATCTTGATCCCTGAAGGGCTGGACGTGCGTATTTAACTCTCAGTTAAATTGCTACTGTCGCAGAATGCTTACCACGCTAACCAGTCTAGAAGCAGGCTCAATATCACTTCTACGCCTGAGGGAGCCCGTGAAGGAGAGCTCAAAGCCGTAGGGCTAGCAGTGTTCAGAAAGAAAGGTGTCCTCAAGTTCTTTCAAGAATGGAGCAACCTACGCATCGATGAGTGGTTGCGCAACCTATTTCCGGAGGCATTTGCATTCTTGGACAAGGCATACCCGGACCCAGGACCTCAGCGGCACTGGTGTTTGCAGAAATTGTTGCATAAAAAATTGTCCAAGCACAAGGCGATTGCGGAAGGCCTTGCTCTCAATGAAGCTAAGGGAGTCAAAGGGAGGCCCTGGTCAGAGCGAAAATTATACTTTGGTAAGCAATCACTCACATTATTGCCGCCTTGTGATATGTTGACTTGGCTTGAAGTGATACGCAACCCAGTGTCGCCCAATGTATATGAAAATGGCTGGGATGCTTCCCAGGCGGTTAGCATTGTATCCTCGGACTCGTCTGATCTGGATTACACCGGAAAGGGGAAAGCAACCACAAAACCAAGTATGTTCTTTTCATCTGTAACACGTGCCGCACCATCAAGCAGCTCATGATGATTTAAGAACCATGCAGACAGCGCGCTCGCTCGAAACGATCACACGGTGAGCCTACAGCAACGGAGAAACAGTCGACTTACCATTGAGTCTCACATTCGCAGGTGACATGGGCATAGAATCCGATGGTACCAGTGGGCAGAATAAGAAGATGAAGCCCAGTCCGGCCGCCTGTAAGTACTAACGTTATTGCATCTCTGACTTGACTGGGTATTAACAAAAATGTAGTAGCGGTAGCAGGTGATGAGTTGACTTTCAGCAGCCTCAATAGCAATAGCGAGCCCGAGCTGGTCTTACCGTGGCAGCGAGAGGGTGCGTGTGGCATGTTCGATCTTCTTAGTTTTTATTCTACATATTGATGGTTTATCCATAGCCGCATCGACCCCTCTCTTTCTCCCGGATACTGAAGACAATTCGGGAATGGGTAACGGTGTTCCGGGACCATCTACACATCAGACAAGGTCCCACGTGCAAAGCCCTACACCCAACCTTGGTCCTGCGCCAGGCCAGGAGGCCTCCGATTGGATCCAAGCTGAAAGTTTTCCCGTGGCGAAGTCCACCCTCAATTTTCAGACGAATTTCGGGTGGAGTAGCCCCCCACGCGCAGAGACAGATCCATGGGTTTGAAGATTGACATTACTTAGGTTGGCAGGTTTGAAGATTGATGTTACTTAGGTGCGCAGGCACAGTCTCAGTATGGAGTCTCGTTTACTACAGTTCCTTTCATTCAATCCCTTTAATGGACTCTTTAGTTCTAGGTTCTCCTTTTAATCTACTCTTCTAGTCGTTCATTTAACCCTTCTCACTCTAAGTCTCGGTACACCTACCCTCCTTTGAATCCTATTTCTTGAATTGTTGCCTAACTTAGGTAGCTTGCCTGTAACTTAGCTAGATTAGCCTCTAAAGAGCCAAATTAGTGATAGCGTTGCAGAGTGGGATTTTGAGCGCAGAGCTGAATACCTTATTTTATTATAGATAGCTAACATTCCAAAATACGCCGAGACCACAAAAAACCGCGCGAGAGGGCCTGGCGAAGAAAACCGCGCGATACCTTTTCCAAAAAAAAAAACCGCGCGAGGACCAAAAAAACCGCGGATCTGATTTTTAGTGCATTTTGATGACCATAACACACTCAGGTGCAGCGACCACGAGAGTAGCTGAAGCGAAGAATGAACCGAGGACGATAAGAATGACTGTGGTCAACATGATGCAGCAGGATTAAGGAAACGAAGTCCAACGAGGGTGAAGAACTGGGGAAACACCAGCTGCAACCATGTGCATGAACACTTGAATCCCCGATATCCCAGTTTGAACAATTTGAATGCAAAAAAGGCGGTCGCGATGCAGACTCCTACCCAATCAGTGTTATGGCCGGCATAATAAGTATGGGTGCCTATGTACTATCCAACACCATTTCTGACTAATAGACTATAGCTAAGCACATTAATCCTTTACATACCATAGTCGATCCAATGTTTATTTCCCGACCGTGACATTCTTTCTAAAACAAGTTTGTCAATCAAGGCTATATATTGCTATAAACACATTGCATTTTTTTTGCTGATGGATTCTGGGTGAGGATTTGTTCGCGTTGCGCGAGAAAGACCTCATTGGATATGAACTTGAAGTGCGCGTGAGCAGCTCTAGTGCACAATAATTGTGCTGCGGTAGTCTGAGGTTTTGGATGACCAGTGGTACACTGTATATTTGCCAATTCACCGCATATCCGAGTCGTATATTATCGGGTTTACTAGCAACAAATTACAAGGCGATTTCCATCAGGCACTAGTCATACGCGCAGGATCCAGCGACAACAGGTACGTTCACAACACTGCTCCAGGTCAAAAGAAGCTCCCATTGCCTATTGGCAACCACTCGCGACCTGATGGGGTTTGAGATAGTCGCTCATACGGCAGTGTGCAATATGGACATACGTGAGTAAGAAAGTTCACAGCTTCGCAGCAACCGTGAACCTGGCCACTAAAACCACAGTCAATTCCACTAGGGAGATTGTGATAAACATATTAGTTTAAATAACCAATCAATCACGCTACTCACCCTTGGCTGCAATTGATGCTAAATGCAACAAAACGTATCAGTATGGGACAATTTACCTAGGTTACAATTCTCTGCACTGACCCAGCTTTGCCCGGGGGGGTTGATGATAGCACCACTAGGTCGCAGCACACAGGCTTACAAGCTCTAATAAAGCGTAACTATGAGCCGTGTGCTTGGATGGATAGTAAGTAGGTAACACACTCAGGTGCAGCGGCCACGAGAGTAGCTGAAGCGAAGAATGAACCGAGGACGAGAAGTGCGACTTTGGTCAACATGATGCAGGGGGATTAAGGGAACGAAGTCCAACGAGGGTGAAGAACTGGGGAAACACCAACTGCAACCATGAACGTTTAAATACGCACATACTTGAATCCCCGATATCTCAGTTTGAACATTTTGAATGCAAAAAAGGCGTTCAAGTTCGCGATGAGGCCAAGCTCCAATGTGTACGCCTCATGTAAGTACCGATAGCGCATATGATCCTCTCGGGATTTTTTTCTTTGAATTGTTTCACCTAGTATGATCGACTCAGAGTCATTGAATCGACCCTTCAACCAGCTAGTCAAAGCGGGGAAAGTGTCCACGCGATTTGAGCACCTCCGAGTGGGTAACAGCTGTCTTATGCTACCAGATATATTCTCTAGGCATTAAAAATCTCTAGAGCGTGTGCGAGTGAGCGTACGAGTTACTTTTGTGTGACGTTGGCAAGTGCAGTTGAAACCACGCACGTGATCAATTGAGAGCGGAGCCGGCCCGAGTTGTGGAGGCTCTATTTATAGGTGAAGACAGTCGCGAGATATATGTTCGATGACATGACATTCAAATAACCCATGTCGTTGTTGCGGGATAATTCAGATTGATCATAGTCACTGGACCTGTTGAGGACGCCTATGTGGTATGGTTTTCTCTTCTTTGGCTCGTCACTACCCTTGAGCGAAGAACAATTCTAAGATTAATATTGAGCATTTTGCTGTTCCCCACGTTAAGACGTCGCATAACCCACCTGCCTATGTTGGTCTCGTCTTCGCTACCTGGAGATATAACCGTAGACTCGCCATATGTATTTGGTAGATGACTCAGGCGGAGTGGAAAGGGAAAGCATACCGAGCCTTGCCAGCGTACATAGTAATTTACGGAACACCAACGTTTCAGCCTAGTCGGAAGAGGTCACGGTTCCACGCCTAAGATAGGTAGTCTATGAAAATGAAGTTAGAAGATCTTTTGATGCGTAACTTACCCTGCACATGCTGGCCTCTTCCCCGATGCCTGGAGATATAATCGTCAGCTCGCCATATGCATTCAGTACATGAGAGGTGGAGGTGGAAAGGCAAAGCCACCGTCACAGGGCCCCCAGACCAACGAGAAATCCACAAGACGCCGAAGCTTCAGCCCAGTCGGAAGAGGTTCCACGCCTGAGAAGATAACTTATACTTTACGAAGACAGAAGATTCTTTCATTCAAGTTGTTCCTTCATCAACCCAGTTCACCTTGAAGTTCTGCCATTAATATTGGGTATATAGTTGGCTTTCCGACCGTGGACGTCGAGTCTTAATGGATTACTTGTTAGTTAGACAGTTCTAGGAGAATAATAAGAGTAGCGCTGTATACAAGTGCACAATCTGGCCTTTACATACCACAATAGTCAATCCTAAGCGTGACATTTTTGCTAAGACAATCGTTTTAGTCAGACATCCGCAAGTGCGACTTGACGGTATCCGGTCTTGCGAATCTCCTGCTCGGGATCGCAGCACTCACTAAGCTCAACACACCCGCTGAGTGGTAATATCTAGTGGAGTCGTGGTGCCACAATTACTGCAAGGCTCACCATTGAAACTTGAGCGCCGCGCCCCTGCGCGCCCACACATTACACCAAGCCTTCCGGTACTTCTTATACCCTTATGCGGGATACAACAGGGGCATGTGGCACGGGCGGTCCCAGGTCAGATTCGCGTTCTATACGGTCTTTTGTCTATGCAACGCCTACTTATACAAGTCCCATGCTTAGCGCAAGCATAGCTTGAAAGGTGATTTCACCCAGTACTACCCCCTCCTCGTTTCGGCTGTAAGTCTCTCGTGGCACGACTCCCCTCTTCCCCATGGCATCCATAAGCTCTTTCAGTCCGCACCCAGCACAGTCGCACAACTCCCGATTCAGACTCTTCAACTCCTTGCGCTCACGGCACCCCTCCCCGTCCCGCCCGAGCACGCCCAAGAACTCAAAGGACAAGGAGCTCGCCAGTGAGAACATGAGAGGGATAGAACCGCCCCACCATGAGCCCGTATTGTTCATCACGCATGACGCAGCGCAGCGCCACACCCCAAGGAGCAGGGATTCGACTGGGTATCTGAGTGGGTGGACAGAGGACGTCTGGGCGTCCACCCCACACTCGGGGACGTCGATACACTCGGGCTCATCGCGCACGGCATCAGAGTACTACCTTGCATCTTCACCATCTCACACGTCGACGGCGACGACCCCGCAGTCGGATCATGCTGCGTATACGCCCTACCCTGAGGAAATTGACAGTCCGGATTTTTACGATGATAAACATACACAGGAGTCTCATCGCCTCGCTCCGCGCGCGCTACTTTTGGGCGTATCGCGACCACGGCGCAAACATGGCAGCCCAGCTTACCCAGCTGCGCAAACAAGCTTGAGTGCCCCTTCCAGCCCCACAAAATCGAGATTTGGAGAGGCGGAGCGGGGTAGGCAGGTGTTAGCTGAGAAGGTGGAGAATATAGAGGTGGATCTGGAGGAGTATCCGTGGTATATTTGTCAGAACGTTGAGGGGAGGGATGTGAAGTGCCACCTTAGCACTATGATATCGCACCGGGGGGTTGAACGGATGTGATTCATGTGTAGTCTTGCGTTTGTGCGCGGAAGGTGCGCAGCTGCAGATGGTATTATTGACACATTATAATTGTTGTACCATAGAGACGGTACGATATTCAGAGCAGGAACTCTGCAGTAGTAGCTCACCGTGAATTGACTGGGGGAGTGATGCGAGTGAAGACTTTATACGCCTCGCAAGCGAGCAGAGTTGCCTCAAATGAGATCGAAAGTCTCCCTCGCTGCTTGTTCGGTTCCAAGACCATATAGCGCAGAACTACCAGATCATAATCTGAGCACAGATTGAAGCCCGTACTAGATTTCGCAGATAGAGTCGAATGAGAGAAAATAGATTACCATGAGAAAACATCCGACCGACACGCGTGGTTTTCATATGAGCTTGTTAGATAATAATCGAAGTGTCAAAATCTGAAGCCTGTCGTCGTCGTAATGAACGTTGGGTTAAAATGTATGGGCGATATCTGTTTCGTACCTGTAGCGGTTTGAGGTAGTTTAGTGTAAGTAGCTCTTTGTGCCGAAGGGAGGACACGGAGAGTCTTCGTTATGTTTCACAATGGACTGTTTCATCCCGTTCAGAGTGAAGCTTGCCACTTCTTTGTGAGCACCGCCTCCAGTACGCTCGTTCTGGCACTAATTCCTAAGGGCTCAGAGGGTGCTGAGATGAATGAAGATAATCCGGCCAGTATATTATCCCTTGCCAATGGTCTCTGTAGGCAACCAAAGATCTATACCTTCGTAGATGAACAGAGATACTTCGAACTCATGGTACAGCTTAGTGAGTGAGGTTGAGATTCTCCCTTGCGCTGTGTGTTTCAAGGCCATATGGTTCTGACACAAAAGCTATCAGAGTATTCTAATCACTGATTGAAACTCTTACTAGAGTTCTTCAAGGTCGCAGATAGAAGCAAATGAGAAACGAGGTGAATTTTATTTTGACAAAAAGGCTCACTGGGCCGACGCGCGTGATTTTCACAGGAATAGGCAACGCGAAGGCGTAACACGCCATGGTGAGGAGTACAAAAAGGGGGGTGAGGCGTGGGACGACCATTTCAGACGATGGGTAACAATCGAGGGGGATAAAACCTTTTTAAGCTTGTAGTTGCGGTGAGCGCAGATTGAAAAATTATGGGCGGTGTCGTACCTGGAACAGCGTTGCGGTAGTGTCGTTGCTATGAAGGGGGGACACGAATGACATCTTTATGTACTTTCTTCAGAGTAAGGATCACTAACTTTTTGTGAGCGCCACTTTCAATATACTCTTGGCATGCATCCGCAATTTAGGAGGGGAATGGTTGAGTTACTGTAACGGTCTTTTCGCGGAGGCCTCTCGGTAGTCAGGTGTATGATATCGCCTTACTACCCCTTGCCAGCAGTGCCAAGCCTATCGTGGAGGTTTAAACGCATGTCTCTTGTATTGCGGTTTTAGTGCTCAGTTCAAGTTCCTCAAGGAGAAATGATACCGAATACACTCGAATGATGTTCGAGTGTCAATGTAGGGATTCCAGTGGGGTCTGGCCCGGGGGACAGAGCCCATATCCAGCTTTGATAACCGCAAGTACCACACAGAGTTTGAGACTGGTGTATTGCTACCTGTAAGGAGTGAACGTTTAAAAGTGCCAATCAATGTGAAGTGCGCGAATCGAGTTGTACGTGAGCCGAAAATATTACCGACTAACCTGCACATGATGTCTTGGCATTGCTTGAAGCGATAGATATAAGCATTAAGCTCCGTGAGCAGCGTTACCTGTACGCAGCATACATATTAGTGAACAAGAGAGCATGGCTGGTCGTTGGGCCATCACAGATCAGCGACGTTCCAATACTTATCAGCTCCGCCTGTCGGCAGGCAATATGGTTAAGTACCAATAATGAGCTGAAGCGTTGTAATCTGCTGCACACCCATACTGATGGTCTTCGCCATACCAGAAGACATTTTATGCAATATTCTTGACAATGTTCCTGTAGTAGCTCGCCTCGCCAATGAGCCAAAGCAAGGATGGGAGTCCTTCCAAGGCTTTTCTTTAGCCTCGCGTCATTTCCGTCAGCTAGCTCTCGGCAGATGGTTCCGTACTCTCGCTTTACACGAGGAGGAAGATTGGGAGTACTTGTATACGCATGCGTGGATTATCCCTCTTGTAAGGTGAGTGCCAGCCACCTAGGTAGCAGGCAGAAGTTCTTTCTGTGCTGATTTCGTGCCAGGGAGCTGCGTTGTTCAGGACAGGCCTGGGAACGATGTTATACTAGGACGGATGATTCAGAATTGCCTTTGGGCTTTGTTAAGATAGGACTCAAGAACGTCACACAGCAAACACTGGCTGAGTTCTTCCGCCTGGACACCGTCTTCTGTGATATGTCATCAGTGCATTCCAGAACTGGGTACGTAGAGGCAGAGCTTTTGGATACATTCAGTCGGTTTTTACCCCGTACTGTGGATTCCATGAAACTTCTGCACTCTCCTGTCCTACCCGTGGCCACCCTGGTCAACATCATCCAAAACTTGCCGAATTTGCGCTCGCTCGACCTTGGATCGTGTAAAGTACACTGCACGTGCAGCTTATGCCCTGAAACAGCTCTAATACATGACCTGACCAACACAATGGCCCTCGGAGTCTACCTGTCGCATAGCCGACGATTCGACGTACGCCATCTCTCTCCGTATCCCTGGCGTAGGCTGAGCTTCTATTGTATTGTTAGTTTGTCAGACTCGCTACACAAGTGAAGCCACCTCCCGAGCACCTCCAGGAAATATCGTTTAATGTGCATCTCACACAACCTTCTGAAATAATCGCCCATAGAAGAGATCATGATCGCACACTTTCGGTAGCGGAATGCCCTCGATGCCCTGCTGCAGTTGCACAGCTGACCCTGGAGAAGGAGCGCAAAGCGGTGCTGGCCTTCGCAAATTCGTTCCCTTCCCTAAAAAAGGTTGTGTGGTGCTCTTGGTTTTGCAAAAACGGCCGAAGGGCATTTTCAATTCATCGGGATGAGGCTGGCACCGGCAGCGAGGTCTCTCTGGAAGAAGACGTATGATATGCGCCGCATGGATAGAATAATTTATTTATATTATACCGTTTAAAAGTTTTTGGACCATCCATACACAAAATTAGGTGAAATGGTTCTACATGAATTACAAAGTAACATATGATAATCGTCACAACGTAAACGCGTAAACCGGGGACTCATACCACCCCTCATTACTCACTTGCCACCTTCAGCAGGAAGTCTCGACATGACGGCCTTTCCCGAATCGATCCACTCCTGCTTCACAAGCTTTTCTTTGCTCGCGTAGTACAAGCGGTACACAAGCTTAATTGTGCTCTCGCTTACTCCGGCAACAACGCAAATGTCACGCGCTGACTTGGGCTTTCCGAAGAGATGCGATGTGAAGTAGATGGCGCCACCAGCGATTGACACTGGGCTCCTTCCGTCCGCAATGCCATGTTTGCGCGCCTCGATGACAACGTCTGCAGTCATGGCTTGGATGTTAGGCGGGAGATCGAGGTGGTTGCAGTAGCGAATGAGTAACTTGTCTGGACCACCGACATTGCGAGGCGGTTCCTTGGAAGCACCCGCACCAGACGCACCCGGAGTGAGGTTGAATGCCTGCTCTAGTACTTTGTAGCATTGCCCGATGGTCTTTTTAGGTACGCGAGTAAGCTGGCAGATCTCTCGGAATGTGCGGGGAACGTGGGCCTGGCGGCAAGCGATGAAGATGCAGGCAGCAATGATAGCGTCGAGACTTTTTCCTCTCAAAAGCTTCTCTTCATCAGCACGTTTGTACAACTGCTTCGCTATGTCGCTGATGGTCTTGGGTAGGGACCATGAGTCGCACATATTCGAGATATCGCGGAAAGCAGTGACAAGACTACGGGCTGAGTTGGCCCCGGATGCTCGAGACGCAGCTCGTTGCAGCTCGCGGGACATGCCAGAGTTCCCATCTTTGAAACTGATGACAGTGTCCAACTGCTCGACGCCTTCCATAAGAGGGTCGGAAGCAGCACCAACACGAGATGGGTCATCTCCTTCGTCGTTGGCAAACGTCTACAGACCCAAATAAAACGTTGTCAACTCAAAAACACCTGTATCAGGACTCACCCGCCCTAAGAAGACATGGTTAAACAGAAATATTGTAAGCGAGAGCAACAGGGCTCACATTCGCTCCTAGTATCGACCACGCGGTCACCCAACACAAGTCCGCAACCTCCACAAACCAAATCACCACTCCCAAATTCCTCAACGATGTTCGGATTGGGGTCTCTGCACTCTGGACATATTAAGCGCACTGACAAGTCTGGCCCGAACGACTGCTTCTGCGGTTGGGCGGGCATCGCAAGGGGAAATGCTTGTCCGAAAGACATGATGGGAGTTGGGAGTGGCGTTGGTGGTGGAAAGGTTACTCGTGTATTACACTGCCTAAAATGCTGTTCAAAGACGCCTGCAGTGTTGAAGAGGCTTTCCAACGGCAAGAACAGTGCTGGTCGGAGTGGTGGTCGGTCTTCAACAGGGACAAGTGACTAACGCTTAAAAGTCACGTGTCTGGTTCGACAGTACAAGAACACACGAAGAATTGTTTCTTGTGGAGTATATTATAAAGCCAAAATCAGTGAGTCAATGACACAGTTCGTGCAACAAGAGAGTATGTGGGAAGAAACCATATGTATCCAGGACCGCGTACTGTGGGCATAAGGCTACGACAAAGAATGCTGGATTGCTGAAAGTAGGTCATGATGAGAAAAATAAGAATGAGAAGAAACACCGTATGCATGCAAGAGGCCAAACAACTGAGAGAATAAAGCGCGAGAACGGTATCCAATCATTGGTAATAAACCGCATGCTGCGGAGGGTACGGCTCCTGTCCGTACGTGTCGTACTGCTGAGGCTGACCAGGATTGACATTGGCATACTGCTGCCCATAGCCGTACGGCGCACCACCATCAGCCCCGACAGGGTAATAGTACGACGTCGGTTGGTACATAGACTGCTGGTGCTGGTGCTGCGCCTCGTCAAACGCCTGATGTTGAGCTTCTGCAGCGTAATACCCCATTCCCTGGGACTGCAGGTGCGAGGAAGGCGTAAACGGTTCCGCGTTCACATTGACTGCCAACCTTGAGCCCGACTGCCCAGCTTCTACTTCTCGTCCCTTGCCCTTCTCTTCGCCCGGCGCTCTAATCTCAATCCGACTGCTCTGTCTAGGCAGTGAAAATATAGGTGGGCTTGACAAAAACGCAGGCGGAGATACAGACATGGATGCTGCATGATGTGCATGATGGGGAAGGAAGTGCACACTGCCGTGAGGTGCGTGACGCATCGCCATCGGACGAGGGTTGTACATCGGGACCTGCATCGGCGGGGGCGGTGGGGGCGGAGGTGGAGTATGCAAATACACTGCGCGGCCAGTGGCAATCTCATACGTGACGCCGCTCTCGGAAATGGCAATGCCAGGTGGGAGAGGTAGTCCGGATGTTGCATATGCATAAGGAGAACCATAGGGTGGCGAAGGTTGAAACGGTGAAGCTACCGCCTGGAATGCGGGAATTGTTGACTGAATTTGGGGTGGTAGAGCCGTCTCAGCATTTTCAGTCACCGTCGAATCTGTGCGTGTGTGAGACTGCGAAGGGCCCGCATTTGCGACGTTGTGTGAATCAGAGGAACCTTCTGAAGCGGGTCGCTGCAGTGGAGGAGTCTCGACTGGCTGCTTCATGGGGGTAACGATGTTTGATCGTCCTAGAGAGACCACCACGTCAGATCCACGCCTTGGAGGGAGGGCAGCGGGATTCGAAGTATGGGGAGGCACATCTTTCATTGGGCGCGCCAAATAGGGGGGCGTAGCCGCCGAAGGGGTTGCTTGAGAGTCATCGATTGGCGGCGGAGCAGCCGTTGTCACATCTTCGGGGACAAGTGCAGAGCGTTCTTTCACCTGCTTTTGGCTGAGAGGTAGCTTTACGATAATCCCCCTTTCCGCAAGTGGCTCCTTTGAAGTCGACTGTGCTGTCTTAGGGGTGATTGGATCTGAGAGAGGCAGTCTGATTATGACCGCCTCATCATCCAGTCCTTCGATCTTCTTGCCCACGTCAGCTGTCCGTGGTAGCTTCACTCGCACACCTTGGCCTAGTCCTCGATAGTGGACAGGTTTCAACTGCGCCTCAAGGTAGAGATAGCCGTCGAATTGCTTGGTCCATACCCGCTCCGGTTTCATTTGGAACCACGGACGAGAGCCATTCCCAAATATGAGGGTATCCGGGGTAGACGAATGCGCAGACTCCGATGGTAGACGCGCTTGTCGGCTATGGGGGCTAGAAGAACGACGCGCAAAACTGCCTCGCATGGCGAAGCCACCTTTGAAGCTACGCCGCCCGCGAGGAAACCCACCTCTACCTCTAGATGGATATTGCGGGGGTTTCGCTTCATCGTCCTTTTTCATTTCCTCGAACCCGTCATGCGTCCACGTGTGGTCCCGGAGAGGCGTTTGTGCTTGCGGAGCTTCTTCCGAGCGAGCAGACCTGTCGCCATATCCAAATCCCCCTCGTCCCCGCGTACCACGCATTTCCCGGCCTCCAGCGAACCCTCCACGGCCTCGCGCTCCTCTTCCACGTCCTTGCCACCGACCACGCCACCAACCACTCAAAGATCTGAGATCCTTGTCCAAAAGACGTTCGTCATGAGACCAGAATTGACCCAGCGTCGGAACATACGCAGGATCGTTATCTAATCGAGATAGGTACGCCTGTCGTGCGGATTGTCCCGGTTTACGTGTCGCACTTGAAGCTGAGACTGTAGCTGCTGTGTCCCGTGATGGACGAGGTTGCTCTGGTACAGACGGTGGTGGGGAAGGAACAATATGTGATGGCAGGGAGGCCGTTTGAGCGTGGGAAGAGAGGTCTGCAAAGTCGATGACAGGGAGTGCAGCTGCGCCGTTTGCATTCTCATCTGCGACCATTTCAGACCAATTATGAGACTCTGGAAAAACTGCTTTCGTAGGACTTGGTGGAGATGCTGATCCAGCAGCAACGGGCGACGTGGCAGGACTAGCCACACGAACTTGGGGCTTGGAGTCGTCCTCTGGCTCCGAGTCAGATACAGATTCGGATTCGAGAGTTGAAGCTGCACTGTCAGAGTCCGAATCAGAGTGTGGTTCGCGTACTAAGTCGTCGTCCGTATCTGTGTCCTCCAGTCTCCCGCGAGGGCGCCGTCTCTGCACCATTCGTGCTTTAGGTCGCGGAATTGATGCAGGGGTCTTTGGAGACGAATTTGTAGTGGCTTTGACAGGAGTGGGTTGCTTGACGGGCACAGAGATACGAGCTGGAGCAGGCATGAGGGCTGAATAGACCTAATAAGCAACTGAAGCGACTAAGGCTAATGAATGAAACGACTAACTTGGGAGATTCAAGTTCGGGTGGGTATTAGGCTAAAGGCTTCTAGGAGCCAAGAAGTGATGATAGTAGAGGTGTGTATGAAACAGAGCGCAGATAGTGCAAAGGTACAGTAGGTGGCAAACAGCACCTAACTTGCCGCCAAGGCTCAATTTCTTGCGGAGTTCAATTACTCCGCGGCGCAGTTTCGTGCTTACTAGATCCACGCAGAACTAGGACATGATTCCATATTACACAGCTTATGCCTAGCAGTCAAATACTGAATCAATCCGAATCTGATCGTGTATCGATCTCAGGCATCTCCTCGTCGGAGTCGCTCTCTTCGTCTTTGGATGTTTCCATGAATGCCACCGTGGAGACGTTCTTTTGTTGAGCTTCTACTGGCACAATCGGCGGTGTGGGTTCGACATCTTTGGTCGGTATGGCTTTTATTACATCCGGGCGCCCTACGATTGTCTCGACGGATGTAGTGGGTGGCAATGTCATCATAGATGACAAACTTGTAGGAGCGGGAACGGGAACGGAAGGTGCGATACTTGTAGGTGTCCGTGGCCGATATTGTATGGAGGCAGGTGGTGGGATATCGGGTTGTCGCAATGTCGTCCTTTCCGTGGATGCTTGTGCAACCTTCGTGAAGTCTTCGCCCTCCATGATCGCCACACCTGCCGCATCTCGAGCAGCCTTGTCTTCCCTAGCATTCTCACTCTTAAACAGCGATACAGCTTCCATGGGTGGTTGCGAGCGTAGTAAAGGTGGGAGTCGCGGATGAAGAAGCATATCCATATCACGTTGAACCTCTGCTGCAGATTTCAAAACCTTTGAAAGCGTTAAGATGTCAAGTTCTGCCCTCGATGATTCATAGGCATGATTCTCACCGCTTCACTGCCGTCCATTGCTCCACCAACCACATTGATAACCAATCCCACTGAACTACTCATCCACCCAGTCACTCCACCCAGAACATGTTTATTGCATAGCGAAAGCACCTTCACATATACCCTTCCATGGAGCGAAAGATCAGTGGAAAGGCCCGAGGGAGGATGGCGTGGGAGTTCAATAAGCAGCGTGACGAGAAGTCGAGCGACTAGTACCCGTATCGGCGCAGAAAGATGTGGGTTCGAAAGCAATGGATCGAGAGCTATAACATGGGTTATGAGATAAAGCAATTGTTGTCCTCAGGGACCTCACCATCAAGCGCTACCTCAATGACCTCTCCGTCTTCTACTGTCGGACATAGCACGTCGCGTCCAACTTTAAACACCTCATCACCTTCATAGCCACGAGCACGCTTCTTGCCCTTTTTGCTTGTTGTTACGGCAGCTTCTTGAACTTGCTGTTGAACCTCTGATTTACGTGACAGCAGAGTTGTGAGGAGTGGCAGAAGGGTTTTGACGAGTCTAGTGGGCGGTATTGGAGAGTGCAGGCTATAAGTATGGGAGAGAAGTGGAGAGATGAGGTGCACGAAATGTATACGCTGTGACCTGCTGGCGAGTTAGTTGGCTGTTACGAGCGAGCGAGTCATCGTACTTTGGTAATGGTTGCTCGAGATGATAAGTGATATGGGAGATTATGCGGGGAAGATGAGGGTTGAGATGGTGACGTAGACTACAGCGTCCGTCAACCAACCGTATCAAAGAAGGGGTAGGCCCTCACGTTTTCGACAGTTGAGTCAGAAATGCACATGCCAATTTCCAAATCTCTGGAATGACAGATATTTCTAGAGCCCGTCGTGTGATATCGAAATGAGGTTCAACCTACAAAATGAATTGAAATAGGTCAACTGGGGGTAAATTAAGGGTTGCTTATGCGTGTCCCTACAGCTTCATCTGGCGCGCAATGAAGAAGACACAGTGAAAACTTATGGAGTTCTCCGATGGGCACAGGAACAGGCCTCGAGGTAACAGCCCTGCAGGGATTAAATAACGATAGAACACAGCACAAGACATTCCCCATATTGGCACACCTTAGAAGAGTCGTAATTAACGATATCGAACCCTTGAGTCTATCCAAGCTAAGATTGACGGCCGCGACTGGTTCCGTTGGAAGATGGTCAAATGTCGATTGTATGCTGGGAATGGATCGCGGGGCTGCTGGCGTCCATTAAATGGGTGAGATTATCACCTAGAAGGAAGGAGGAACTTGCATTGGGGAAAGGTTGTACGCAGGGAAAAGAACGACGAGTATGCGTTCGCAAGTGCTACATCCAAGCTTTTTCGCCATAAAGGTGCTGCGCCCACTTTACCGCCTGTGAAATGGAGCACAGCGTGTAAATCACAGGCATCTATGATATTTCCAGGTGGTGTCGGGGAGGTGGCGGAACCAGAGAGAATACGGAAGGCCAACGCGTAAAGCGAAGGGTGGAGTTGACGATAGAGAGTCGGGTAAAGTGGAATGAGGTTGGTGAGTGTGGTCAAAGAGATATGCTATAAATAGGTCAGAATTACCCAAAAGAGTATACATTGTTACGAAGGGACTACTCTGATTTCGTAATTTTCACTCTTTTCCGCGAGATTGAGGAGGGCAGCGCTAAACTTGGGAACATTGGGCGTGGCCACCTGCCTCTGAAATTCAGGCATACCGATAGCGGAAGAAAAGAGAAAGTTAAGCAATCGTATACATGCTTTCAACGTAGGGGGCGTTTCGTTCCTCTTCAACAGAAGACAATTTGTGATCCACAGAAGCAATAATTCGAAATAGACTGACTGAAAGCATTGGCAATGCCATAGAGATCCAGTTTTGAGATGATTCCACCATAATGTCCTTGCTTAGTATTGATGTCTGCAAGGCGAGACAAAGGCCAGCCCAGCGCGCGCCGGGGTGTTTTGAGTGAATGAGAGAGGAGACTCTGGAAATCCATTTTTGAAGATGGGTGGATGGATAAAAGTGTGACGGGGTGAGAGAAGATATAATGGAGGGTAGGGACAAGACAGCTGCTTGGTCTGAACCAACCTGAACCTGGAGAACAAGTTCCAATGGATGCATTACCAAACTTGGAAATTCTACAAGTAACGGAAATGTGACGGTCACACTGCTCACGTGATCGTTGGCTTGTCAATGAATCATGAGCGCAGATTTATTTGCACTGGACCCCAGCGTGGAAGAGGTCCTAAACCTCCCAACATTTGAAGTAAGTTCTGAAAAATATAACTCGATTTTCCTTATACTTTACCTAACAGGATAAATTCGATGTCAAAGAATTTGTCTCCTCTATATCTGAGAAGCTCATCTCACAGTCCAAGGCAGAGCCCGGCCGTATGTCCATTCGTTCTTCATATATATGTGAAGTGTGACTTTACCCTTTCTCAGCTTTTGACCCTAGACCATTTATTCGTACATTTGAGTCCGCGGTAGACAGGCTCATTGACGTACGTAGGAACCTCCAGAGGCAAACTGATGCTCTTGAGAAGAGTGTTAAACCCGCGGAGAGAGACTACTCGAAGAAGATGTCCGAACTCAATGTTGGCTTTGAGGTGTGTTCGTTCGTACAGCTAAGATCTTGGATCTCTGAGCCCTGCCAGGCTGTAGGCAAGTCATTCAGTTCTATGGAGAGCAAAATGAGTGAAGTGGGCCGCACTGCCATCCGAATTGGTCAGTATAGCTTCTACATATGTCGTGGGCCAAACTTAAGACCTTCGAGGCGAACAACTGGAGTCCGCGCACATTTCGCGGCAACGTGCGCAGGCTGCCTACGACTTAATCGACTACTACAACCACTTCTCCAAGGGTGATACAACTCGGTTGGACAACTTACAAAAGGATGGTGGAAAAGAGGGGCGACATCAAGCTGCTATAATCCTTCGCCGACTGAGCACTGTCGCAAAAGAAGTGGATATTCCCACCGCGGACAAGGTATCTCAAACTTCTACATCCCTGAACACAACCCTCATATTGGATGCTGGTTTACAGACTCGTGAAAACATTGACAAGTACTGTGAGAAATTCGAGAATAACATGTTGAGACTATTCGATAGGTGTTATCGTAAAGGCGACCCCAAAATGATGAACGTACGTGCGTAAGCAATATACTTTCATCGAGCATAGTTGATATTCCAGCAGCACTGCGCCCAAACGTTGTTGGATTTCAATGGAGGGGCATCTTGCGTTCAAATTTACGTGAATCAACACGATTTCTTCATCTCTCGAAACCGAGTACAGGAGTTGAGTGAAGTTGAAAGTGGCCAGCTGTGATTAGTCCGTATTATCTACCATCCTGGTGGCTTATATGTTTCCTAGATGGGATGTCCTCCCGGATCCGGATTCAAGCTCGCCAAAGAATGAGCCAGGTCTAAGTACACTGTTTGCGGAGATACGCACGACGGTGGCTCAGGAAGCCCAGATCGTGCAGGCAGTTTTTCCCAATCCGCCCATGGTGATGCAAGTATTTCTGCAACGGGTATTTGCCCAGTCGGTGAATAAATCCATGAGATGAACACCATCGTTACTAACAGACTTTCAGATCCAGCAATATCTAGAACTTCTTCTCAACAAGGCTTCTAATATATCTCAACTTTCATTTCTACGCATGCTTCACCTTGCACACGTACAAACCTCAGCACTTGTGGAAGCTCTCAAGACTTATGACCTCTCCAATATTACTTCACGGACGACTCCAGATAAGGCCGTCACGGATGCACTAGGAACAAGCGGTGCCGTTCCTGGAGGAACTGGACAAGTACCGCCCATTGCGACCATGCTCGAAACCGCCATAGACGAGCTGTTCGTGCCGTATACAGAAGGACAAAAATACCTAGAGAGAGAAAGCAAGAATTTGGGTGAACTCTACAGCTCGTATTTAGAACGTTTCACCCGCTATCACGTGAGTTAATCTGTTAGAGGTCGACGTTCTAAACCTAATAATTTAGATGTCCGTTACAGGAATCTGTGTCCAAGTCAAAATCGTCCAATCTTCTTAACAGAATGGTTAATCAGATTAATGCGGCGGCTTCAAACACATCATCGACCACCGGTACGACAACGACCACTGCCACGGCACAAGCCGCTGCGGCGTTTATGAAATTTAGTGGTTTCGGGAGTGCAGCGGAACGAGAAAAGGAGAAAGAGAAACCAGGCGAGGAGCAAGTACGAGAAGAAGATGGTAGACTAAGCATTGATATTTCGGAGAAAATGCTTAAGTGGCACGCTGAAGCCGTAGGGCGTTGTGTAGAGCTCAGCTCGACATCGGATGTGTGAGTGAATGTTTATCATGATTCACTGTCTCTGACAAGAATATCTAAGCCCTAAAAATGCCTTCACACTACTACGTGTGCTTGCTGAGGCATTGGGTCGGTCATACGTCGAAGCTGCTTTGGAGACGTGAGTACGATGTTGTGCCTTTCACTTACAGTTTCAGTTGAGTGACGTTGCCAGCTCTTTATCCCGTCTCGAGATTCGCGACCCAAAATTGGAGCCTGATTTGTCGTCGCTATCAACAATACGGACCGTCGATATGGTTTGCCACCTATGGCAACAATATGTCAACATCGCATTGATGCCACTCTCGAGTTCTTCCGTTACCATTAGGCGCGAAATGACCATTTTCAACAATCAGACGGTAAATCATATCGAGGGTGTTGCCAATGCTCTCCTCCAGCGGGTAACAGATGGTACGTTTTCCCCTTATATCCCTCGTGAGACAGTCGTTCAAATACGCCCCGCCTCGACAGCCGTCATCGCATGGCTTACCACCCAATTGGGCAAACAAAAACGGAACGACTTCAAACCACGAGATGACGATCTTTCCTTTGCCCGCGTCAACACAGAGCCATGCTCGGCCTGTTGTGAAACGTTAGAAAAGGTGAGAGATGCAGCGAAACAATGCCTTACCGGGAAAAATTTGGAGGTCTTCCTGACTGAAGTTGGAGTCACATTCCACACGTACGTGATGTTTTTTGTTTTATATTTAGCCATCACAAACGTTGGGGTTGTTCTAGCTTGCTTCTTGATCACTTGAAAAAATTCCCAGTCAGCGCCACGGGTGGTCTGATGCTCGCAAAGTACGTCTCCCCTTTTGAATTGTATCTATATTTGGAACACTCATCATCACGCTAAGGGATCTCCGATCGTACCAAGACATCATCGCAACCTTCAACATGCCCGCCCTGTCAGAGCGGTTTGAGTTCATCCGGCAACTTGGCAACGTGTTCCTCATTCAACCAGACATCCTTCGGTCGTACATTACAGAAAACTACTTGGGACGTATTGAGCCTGCCCTTCTTCGCCCATATCTAGCGCAACGCGCTGAGTGGGGCAGGGAAGAAAAGGCTCTCGAAGGAATGTTTGGAGAAGAGGGAGAAAGTGAGGGCAAGGGTTTTAAGGATCGGCTAGGTGTTTCGCGGATGATGCGGGAGCTTGAAAGTTTGCGCATTGGAGATACAGGCTCAGCATTTAGCGGAGGCTTTAGTTTTAACAGTCTCAATGCCCGAAGTTTGGGCGGATAGACGTCACCGTATGTGCATTATACTTTTGTACTGACATAACTTATGCGTGTGGATCCAAATATGAGGCCTCGAGGACCGAGTGGCACCATCGATAGCGTGTCAAAGTTGGTCGGACCATCGCCATCGCATCACATAATTCCTCGTATCATCACTATATAGATGAAAAAAAGACTTTCCCATCTGCTATCGCTTCGACTTGCCTTTGCCTCTTTGGGGTTTTCCTCCCCTCCCTCTTGGCGCCAAAGCTGAAGCTCCTTTCCCTTTGCTCACAGACCGAATAGCTTTACGTACGTTCAAAACGTCATCCCCTCCTTCGCCAGATCGTTTCGGTCTTTTGGTTGTACCATCAATCTTTGAAGCTATCGCAAGAGATGCTAAACGCTCAGTATCTGCAGGCGTTTCATTAGGATCGAACTGTCGGAGGACACCGGATCAGTTAAGAAACCAAGCTATGATAGAAAAAGCGAACCTTGCGCTTAACGCCTCGGAGTTTCTGCTCTCCAGTCAACTTTTTGTCAAACCTTGAAAATGACATGAGCCCCACAGTCTGAACAAACCAGGATTTGGAGGAGAACTTACTTGCCCATGCTGGCAGTACTGATTCGACTTGTTGCCAAAGTCTTTTCGATATCTTTTTTACGTTCAAGGCGCTCCTCCTTGGAGGAGGGAACTTGAGGGCTTTTGGCATGGTCCGCATTCCGCTGCCGCTGTTTTTCGTTTTTGGTAATGCGAGCCTTACGCTCGTCTCGCGCCGCTTTTGCCGGGTCAAAGTCAGGATCTGGGGGTTGTTAGCCAATTTCTCAGGAGAAAAAAAAGAGCACATGATTCTTACCAGCGTTGTCTGGCAACTCAGTGATCCACTGCTCCTCTATTTCACGATTCTTTCCGTCTTTGCCCCATCTATTAACCCATTCTTGTTTCTCCTCATCAAACACCTTCTTGTCCCGCTTAGTCTTTTGAATACCCTTAGCGGCAGCGAATCTCTCCCATTTTGTCGGTGGCTTTGGTTTTGGCAGAGGTTTCGTCCGTGGCAACTGGGTGGTGGGCGGAGGTAATCTGGCTAGGGGGCCGTCGGCGGTGGATTGAACCGGTAATGAGAAGAGTGACGCTATGAGAACTTGGCAGCCGTCCCGCGCGGTCGACTGGAGAAGTTCTTCGCGATTTTGTCTAGTTGGCTACACATTAGTTAGAATCACCAGATAAAGGGGATGTCATACTCGTAAAGTTCATAGTCGAGAGGGTTGAGGTCTGTAATAGTTAACAAACCAGGATCGACTTCAAGAGGTATGTCTTTTTCTACGGTGACAGACTTGCTGAAAAATATGTGAGTAGAATGCGTAGAATATCGGGTGTGCTGAAAACAGACTGTTTAGATTGCTCGCTAGCGATAATCGAGGATACATCCATGACCAGAAAACACGAATAAGCGCTCTCATCTCGGGCGGTGCTGGAAATCTTCCGAGTTTGGTTTGGCTGTCATATGGTGTTCTCTCCCTCGCAGCCACATCGTACCCCTTGCCAAGTGAGGAGCTGTAAGTATCCCGATGGTCACTCGCCAATTCCGCCTTCCGATCTATAGCAAAAGTTGGAAATCGGGAATCCTATGATTTAACCAACTCAGAGATCAGCTCTCATTGAAATTTCACAGGATCCCCCCTTCACCAGCCCACAGTATCATCGGTATTTTGTAGCAGAATTAGAAGTTTCCTTTTGGAGTCCATGGATATCACAAGCTACCCTAGCTATGAATGTTTTCTTTGTTTCAATTATGCCCTTGTTGTCGAACGTCCAAAAAAGTTTCCCCCGTCACTATATAACTACTGAAGGTCTGCCACATTTTCACTACAACCCCTCTGTGTTAAAAACTGCAACTAGCACCTCAAAATGGCCAAACACGCATCCCCCCGCACTTTTCTGTTTCCAGACCTCGTATCCTACTGCCATTTTCCAGTGATTTATCACCGCAATGGAGACGCTATTGCGGCAGCGTCAGAAAAATGGTATGCCCAAGGCTGCAGCCGTTTGACTGAGGAGCGGCGGCAGAAGTTGTCTGTCCTCGCGGCCGGGAAATTATCAGCATACGTCTACCATGACGCAGACGACGAGCACTTACGACCGAGCTGCGACTTGATGCACCTAATATTTTTCTACGGTGACCTCACTGACGGCCTGCAAATCAAAGGAAACGAGATGGTCGCGGACATCATGATGAATGGATTGTGGTTTCCCAATGCGTACCGCCCTACTCATTCCCCGGACAAACTCCAACCAGATCGGGAGCCAGATCTTAGCAGACTAGCTCGAGAGTACGTACATTTTAAAACGACGACTATGTTACACTCATACATGCGATTTTCCAGCTTTTGGAGTAGGTGCCTCCAAGATGCAGGTCCTGGTTTCCAGGCCCGCTTTATTGAAAACATGGGGCTTTTCTTTGAAGGCCGCTATGCTCAAGCAAAACATCGTGAAAGCGGTGTGATCCCTGAACTTGGCGTCTATATAAACATTCGACGAGACAGCAGCGGACTAAAGCCACTCATCGACTTCCTCGAGTACACCCTTCAGATTGATCTCCCTGATTGTGTCGTGGATGACCCTGTAATGCAAGCTATGAAGCAATGCGTGAACGATTTCTGCACATGGTCGAATGTGCGTATTGATGTAGCTTACCGTACGTCTCGTCGCTGATGATCCCCCAGGATCTTTTCTCGTTTAACAAAGAGCAAGCTTGTGGCGACACCTACAATATGGTCATCATTCTCATGAAGACCCGAGCTCTGGACCTTCAAGCCGCCGTTGATTACGTCGGAGATATGTGCTTCAAAGTCCATAATGCTTTCTGCAAAAACCAGAAAAATCTACCTTCATGGGGGCCCGAAATCGACAGAGATGTGGCACGTTACGTGCGCGGCCTCGAAAGTTGGATCGTTGCTAGTATCCACTGGAGCTTTCTTTCCGGTCGCTACTTCGGGACGAAAGGTCTCCAAATCAAAGACTCTCGCATTGTAGCATTGCGTCCGCAAAATCTCCCTTTGAAAACGTTGGTCGGAAGCTAGGTTAGCCCCTTCATCAAAATTTTATCAGGCTTAATTGCAAACACATTTTATCCAGACATTTTACATGGCTCTCAACCTCGGCCAAGAATAATAGCTTCTGAACATCTGCCACACGTAATCCCATTTAGACCATTTTATTGTTGTACATTGCAGAGAAACACGGCTCACTGGGGATTGCGTGGGTTTCGACACACATGCACACATTCAGATGTTGCAGCTTTATATCCGCGATTAATGCATGCATTACAATATCGAAACCGTTCTCGCCTACTATATACTTATACTACTCCTTTCATCGACGTGAGCTCATAAACGCTCGTCTCAAGACTAAGCTTCAAGTTGTCCTACTGTGCAATGGGATTCTAAGCACTCGATATTCAAGTTACCAGTGGATCCATAGCCTGAAACCTATATTGTGCATGAGAATAATCTAGCCTTGGTTTTGGGCGTTTCTCCATTAAATTGGACTGGCGGAGGAATTTGATTGCAGAAAATTTGAAGTTTGGCCAGTTTCTTGCGGATGCGTTCAACCAGCTACGCTGTCGTATCGATCCAATGGTAGCCAACCCGCCATTCTTCCAGATTTTCTCCATCTCAACTAGCCAGAAATTCAACATCTGCTCAGTCGAGTACGTAGGTGAGTAAATGAAATTCTAATTAGCAAATTTGATAGCTATACACACTGCCTCATCGGGACGAACGGTAGTAGTTTTGAGGAACACACCGATGAATTCGTTCAACCTATCCGATCGATCCCAGTTGATATTCCCCGCCAATCAGTACTCGTTCGAAGTTCATGGGTGGAATTGACTCCATCTCAGTGCATTGCATGATTAATCCCGCACTTGTCTATTTCCGTCGAGGCGGAAATAGGAGAACTACGCAGATGCGCCGAAAATCCGGCGGATCCGGCGGCTTCCAGCGCCCTGAAGCAGCGATCATCTTAAGGCCTACAGCCCTTCATCGTTCCGCTGCAGACCCGCAAGGATGTCCTGACCAGTGTTGTCAGGGTCAGGTCAGAATCCTTGATCCTTTGGGGTCTGACTCAGGGTAAGTGAGAAGTTAAACATAGGTGAGGAAATGGGGGTCAGAAGGGGTCAAATCTCCCAGCTAGCTATGCTATGTAGTTTATAATGGGACACTTTTATAACCATTTGCAAGTTCCGGTGAGTGTCTACTAGTTGCTGACTAACCCATCAGCCAACAGAAGCATGTTGTGTCCTTTAAGCATCACCCGAGGCCCTCCACTACAATATGAAATCATCTTGGTCATGGTCTGTGACACTGCCTACAGCTGGTTATTCACAAAATGCCTCAATGATGAAGACATTATTGTGGAGATTGAGGGGACTAGACTCAAACTCAACCTTTCAAACCCTTGTAAAAAATTTGAGGAAGATGAGAATGACCAGGGTGCCAATTCTGATTCTGAGGCTCTTCCTGATGCACACTCTATCATCACAAGTTCTAGTGGATGTCCTCATCACATTATCTGCTATTTTAGCAGGCAAGAGCCTATTCTACTGGCCAACCTGTTTGTATACCCAAGATGCACTGCCAGCTCCTTCCAAAGGAGCATGGGAAGGCTTTGACATGTTTTGGCAGGGTGCTGTGCACTGGAGGCATGGCAGAATTTTCCCCATGGGAAAATTCACCAGAAAATTCACAGAAGTGGTTGGATTTTCCAGATGTAATCCAGTTAGGAAAATCAGGTGAATAAAATAACAATTGCTTAAGATTTTCCAATCCAGGAATCCACTGGGATAATCCACCTGGAAAACCATGTGGTTACACATATGCAAACAATTGGTTTGCCCAGGATTTTCAACTTAGTTGAATTTAAGGAAAATATATGATTTTCCTATGATTATAGACATCAAGATAACTATAAGAAGTTGCTAGGATAACCATCAGGAAAATCAGAGGAATAATCAATATTTTCCTAGGGTTATTTTGTCCTGAACATGGCTTAGTAAATTTTCAATTCTCCCAGGTGGGAAGACCTGATGACAAATTAATGGAAAATATATCAGGTGCTGAAGGATTTCTGGAATGGAAAACTGAGCCAGAAATTTACTGTGTTACTAAGATTATCCAATCTGGAAAATGATAGTATAATGATAAGTGGTTTTCCTAAGATTTTCCAATCCTGGAAAACTCTGAATAGCAGATTCTTATAGATTTGTGAAGATTCACAGAGATTCAGTTAGATTCTTATAGATTCTGATAGATTCACTAAGTTTCCCACAGATTCTTATAGATTCTCATATATTCATTTAGATTCTGATAGATTCACCCATATTTTTATAGATTCACTGAGCTTCTCATAGATTGACCCAGATTCTCATAGATTCACCAATATTCTGATAAATTCAAGATTTACATAGATTCATTGTGAATCTTGGTGAATCTACGAGAATCTTGATGAATTTATCAGAATATTGGTGGATCTATGAGAATCTCGGTGAATCTGTAAGATTATTGGTGAATCTACGAGAATCTTGATGAATTTATCAGAATATTGGTGATTCTATGAGAATCTGGGTGAATCTATGAGAAGCTCAGTGAATCCATAAAAATATGGCTGAATCTATCAGAATCTATCAGAATATCAGTGAATCTATAAGAACATTGGTGAATCTATCAGAATCTGAATATATGAGAATCTATAAGAATCTGTGGGAAACTTAGTGAATCTATCAGAATCTATAAGAATCTAACTGAATCTCTGTGAATCTTCACAAATCTATAAGAATCTGCTATTCAGAGTTTTCCAGGATTGGAAAATCTTAGGAAACAAAATCTTAAGGAAAACCACTTATCATTATACTATCATTTTCCAGATTGGATAATCTTAGTAACACAGTAAATTTCTGGCTCAGTTTTCCATTCCAGAAATCCTTCAGCACCTGATATATTTTCCATTAATTTGTCATCAGGTCTTCCCACCTGGGAGAATTGAAAATTTACTAAGCCATGTTCAGGACAAAATAACCCTAGGAAAATATTGATTATTCCTCTGATTTTCCTGATGGTTATCCTAGCAACTTCTTATAGTTATCTTGGTGTCTATAATCATAGGAAAATCATATATTTTCCTTAAATTCAACTAAGTTGAAAATCCTGGGCAAACCAATTGTTTGCATATGTGTAACCATATGGTTTTCCAGGTGGATTATCCCAGTGGATTCCTGGATTGGAAAATCTTAAGCAATTGTTATTTTATTCACCTGATTTTCCTAACTGGATCACATCTGAAAAATCCAACCACTTCTGTGAATTTTCTGGTGAATTTTCCCATGGGGAAAATTCTGCCATGCCTCCAGTGGTGGTCCACTTACAGAGGAGTTGGAGTTCCTAGCAGAGGACAAAGGCTCATGGGGAGCCCAATGTAATAGACTAATATGATGAATAGATGTAAGGGAATTACAATTCCCTTGATACATACATATACCATTGATAGTAGTATATACCACTATATAATAAGTATTGTAGAGGCATAGGCTATGCGTATGCTATAATTGTGTACATATATGTCCACAATTGTACTATTTGTAGCGTGAGAATAACCTTAGGTTATTCATCATCACTTACTTTGTAAACATCACACACCGCTTTATAGAACTGTTTGGAACGGTTCTTTTGAGCTCATGTGATAACCACAACTTAAGTGTAAAATCCTTACAATAGAGTTGAAAAGGTCACTCTCAGATGATATTACCCCAGGGTCAGGTGACCCAGGTCTGAGCTGGGTTAGTGTTTGTAAGGGGAATACCTTTTCTGACATCAGTATTCCATTCTATGCTTCATTAGACTCCAGGGGAGTGCGTACACATGGCAAATACTTCTTACTTCCTTTCATTTTGTCTTATCTTGGCCCATGCGGACATGCATGTTATATTCAGCTATCGTCGGTTCCTCATTGGTAGATAGTGCCATGCATCCTGAGTGGTGGATAGCCTCAAGGGTTGTTATCTATATAGGTGCCTTACTGCCTATATATATAGTAGATAGCTCATGTATTTTGCTATCCTTGGTATAGACTTGGATTAGAGGCTTTACCATATCACTCTTGTGTGTGTCCCCTTACAGTGTTGCCATCAGCTGTTCCTGGCTTGGCTGACCTCCTGCGATTGATCAACATTTTCTGGCCCAAGCATGGCCTGTTTCAGGCCAATTTTTTTTGTATCTAGCCAAGATGTTAAGGAATAGAAAATAAACTCATACTAGGTACAGCTGGCACAGAGTATTTCTGTAGGGTGCCAGCTTTATAAACAGCTGGAAAAACACAGCCAAGCCAAAACTGTCAAGGTTTTTGCTGTCCTGTGAGCTCATAAGCAACATTGGGTCATTGAGGGGTGTGCACCCTCATAGTTAACATGTTTGATTATATTTCTAAAATCACACCTCAGACTTTACATTGAACATTGAGTCTCAAAACAGTGAAGCTGTGTTTAGCCATTTAGAGCTGATGGCAACACTACCTGGGGTCATGACAACACTGGTCCAGACAGCCTGCCTTTGAAGACCTGTAGCTAGAAACCTACAGGTCTGAAGGCCTGAAGCCTTCCCCTATCATCTGGACTCCTTCAGGCCATATCAGAGTCTGAAAGCCTCCAGGTGTGAAGTAGCCCACCGACCCAAAGGCCTGTAACTATGTCCAACACAGATAGATATACCTACTACATGAATCCCTTCATGTCTTCCATTTTCTCTTACACCATGGTGTCTTGCTTACATAACAAAAAATTAGTGTTGGGTTGGTTTGTGTCTCAACTGGCCACTGAATTACATAATCATAACCTTTTCCCTTGCTATGAGCATCCCCATGGATCTCCATATGATGGCTTTGAAGGCTATAGACCTGCAGGTGAGCCCCCTACTGCTATAAAATTGTTTAGTTGTCTGAGCCAAACAACCTGCCTATCCTGCTCCTTGTTGTCCAACCTAGAAGCAGCTGTGACTGTCTGACTGTCCTCAAATGTCCAGCACTCCTGGGTTTCTAAACCTGGGGCTGCTATCCCCAAAGCTATGCACTGGCTACCACAATCCCAAGAATGCTGATAGGATATCCCAGGAGCTTTGTGTTAGTTTTAATCCTTGACCTTCTGGAGCTCAAGGCTGGAGGCTAGTTAACAGCCAATGCTAAAGAGCTAAAAGTCATGATGTTGAGACTTGTGGGACAACTGACCTAAAGTTAGCAGTGCATTCTAGTCATACCAAAGTTATGTGTCAGAACAATGCAATATCATTAGAAAATCCTAGGGACTGCATACACACAAAAAAAGCCTATGAGAGATGTATGTAGTACATAGAGTTCAGCAACTGAACATGTTCAGTGAGAACCTGAAGGGCTTCAAATCACAGCAGCACTGCATCTGCATGCAATGAGACCTGAAGGCCTGAAGGGCTCTTACCTTCAGACCTTTTGGGGAAGTGCCTTGCATCTGCAGGGCTGCAGCCTGCAGGTCAGTGCCCTGAAGATTTTACCTGCAGTTCTGTGATCCAGGTCTTAGGTCCAGATAGAGAGGAGCTAAAACTTACCTTCAGGCTCGTAAGTGTAAGGACTTCGGGGCTGTGGTTCGGAAGCGCCGGATTTCTGGCGGAAAAAGTGGCCCGGAACTCCGAGCTTCCAGACATAAGCGCTTGTGCGTGAGGCGGTGCTTCAAATTATCTAACATGTGTTTTCGAGTCGGAAACGATGGTGAAAGCGTCCACAGGTACTTCGCCGTCGTTACCCAATATTCATAGCCATCTTCGATGAACAAGGAACTGAATTTTGTGGCGTTGATGCGTGTGCGGCTGTAGCTCATGACAAACCGTTCAACCAGGGGAAGTTGATCCTGGTAGGAAATATACTAACGACGATCGATGCGATGCGATTCCGAAATGGACAGCTGCCTATGCTTGCACGAATTAAAAAACGTTCGCATATCTCTATATAACCTACTATTCGTGCAGCCGCTTTCGCTCCAACCTCCCCCTCCCTCTCCACAGCAACTAGCATCTTACAATGACTTCACTTGAAGCCCCTCGCGCCTTTCTATTTCCAGACCTCGTGTCCTACTGCAATTTCCCCTTACTTTATCATCATAATGGAGACGCTGTTGCTGCTGCTTCTGAGCAGTGGTACGGAAAAGGCTGCAATCGTATGACTGAGGATCAGCGACGCCAGCTGTCTGCCCTTGCAGCAGGGAGATTATCGGCATACGTTTACCACGACACCAACGACGAGCGTTTGCGAGCGAGCTGCGACCTCATGCATCTAATATTTTTCTACGGTGACCTTACTGATCGCCTACGAATCAACGGAAACGAGATGGTCGCAGACACTATGATGAATGGATTTTGGTTTCCCCATGCGTACCGCCCTACCCATGCCAAGAACAAACCCCAACCAGAACAAGAACCTGACCTCAGCGGACTAGCTCGAGAGTACGTATATCTTTGAAACACCACTATGTCGTGCTTATTCATTGTCTATTTCAAGCTTGTGGCTTAGATGCATACAAGATGCAGGGCCTGGTTTCCAAGCGCGGTTCCTTGAAAACATGGGGCTTTTCTTTGAAGGCCGCTATGCTCAAGCAAAGCATCGTGAAAGCGGTGTGGTCCCTGCACTTGATGTCTATATAAACATTCGAAGAGACAGCAGCGGATTAAAACCACTCATCGACTTCTTCGAATACACCCTTCAAATTGACCTTCCTGACTATGTCATTAATAACCCCATCATGCAAACGATGAAACAATGCGTCAACGATTTCTGTACATGGTCTAATGTACGTATTGGCGCGGCTTATCGAGCGTCTCGTCACTGATGGTGACTGGCTCCTAGGATCTTTTCTCTTTCAACAAAGAGCAGGCTTGTGGTGATACCTACAATATGGTCGTCATTCTCATGAAGACCCAAGGTCTGAACCTTCAAACGGCTGTTGATTACGTGGGGGACATGTGTTTCAAAACCCTTGATGCTTTCTGCGAAAGCCAGAAAAATCTACCTTCATGGGGGCCCGAAATCGACAGAGATGTGGCACGCTATGTGTGCGGCCTCGAAAGCTGGATAGTTGGAGGTATTCATTGGAGCTTTATTTCCGGTCGCTATTTCGGAAAGGATGGCCTCCAAATCAAAGAATCTCGCATCGTGACACTACGTCCACGAAAAACCGCTCGGAAGACATTGGTCGGAAGCTAGATTTCTCTAGGGTTTTGTCAACTCCTTCAAAGCGAGACATCTCCCATAATGCTCAACTCGGCCAAGAACATTAGCTTTGGGAACGAACAAAATTTCCCAAGCACAATTAGTCAAAAAAGTAATCTTAACATCAAGGGCCCCGAGGACACGGCGCTGTTTTTACACAAACCACCTCACTTTTTGTTTTGCAGCAGAGGTTTTGGGGGTGCTGACCTCCCCCCCTTCCTTCGCCCTACCTATCTATGTATTAACTTTATGAAATAATACATTTTTGCCGGAAAACTTCAATTTTAAAAATCAGATGGGCTGATGCACTGCCAATCGAGCTCAAACTGAGCTTTCAGCAGCGGCAAAAAGGCTAGCAGCTCAGGCTGTGATTTTCCCTGACCTTATCCCCCCTCCTCTTGTATTGGATTGTTTCATCTCAAGGCCCCTTGCTTAAAATACGTTGCACATTGTAAATCCAAAGGTACAACGAGCTTGCTGATGGATCTGCAACAATGAGAATACGTGAGTACTTCAAACATTCTTTCCAGTACGATAGGGGTTCGACTGCCAGTAAAGTATTGATCCCAATGTCGCCGATTATAATACTGGTTTCCCACCAGTGCGAGTTTGTAACCACTTTTACAGGCAGTCGGGTAATCCGATCTGTATGGCTTGCATGAACAGTGATTCAAGTTTCCTCTCGCCAACGGGCGGAATCAAAAAAGAATCCTACATTTACTGTTCAAGTTTGTCTGCTGCTTTCAAAATGGTTCGACTCCATTCGAGTGCATCTCCAGGCCATCTCGCCGATATGTAGCCATCATCCGTCACAACGTGTGCAGCGCTTTCATCATAAGAAGTGCTAAGGTTCCAGGGTCCAGGCTCATATTGGGCCGGATTTTTGAGACACTGTCAAGACATTAAAAGGAATTAAGGTTTTGGATTGCACGAGGATTCAATCACCTTTTGTACTGCCTCAGCAGTGTATGTCCCTGGATATGTGCGGTAATAATTCCCGAGCGCGAACGCCGTAGAATAGTACGCCATTTTTTCCAAATGCAGTGGAAGGGTGGTTGTTCGTCGCTCATAAAGAAGAGATTTATCCTCCTCATCTTTAGTCCATGCCAGAACCATCACCCCATGACTGCAGTCGTTACTCACCGTCAAGTTAAACCTCGGGAGGACAGTGCTCACCAGATTGCGCCGCACACTTTCTTCGGTGCGACTCCTAAAGTCAGAGGGAAGAATTTTACTAGATGTGGTTTGAGGTATTTGCTCTCAATGATCTGCTTGACACCTTTATCGTGTCCACCGGGTAGGATGAGCACGTCGTACGCGAGCAGCGTAAAGTCATTGGATGTCCAGCTTAAAGGCGTTTTGAAGCTCGAAGAATTCACCATCAAACCGTAAGCCTTTTTCGCAGGGGCTTTTGCACCCTATGCCAAAGCAGTTCGGTGATTGTTATTCGAGGGCTGTTATTTAATCGATTACTAGTAAACGCACGGCTAATTTGCTGAGCAAGCCTTTCATCATGCGTGAGTCGCAAGCTGCCACACTCCCTATCTTATCATTTAATACTCAGAATTGCAGACGCAGACGATGTAGAATTCTCGCCATGTTCTGTTGCTACGAATAACTCCCAACCGGCGTTATGGAATAATTCAAATGGGACTGCAGCTTCAGTGGGATCAAACCCGTAGTCTGGTAGACAAAAAATGGCTTTGATTGGCATTCTGTGAGCTCCTAAAGAAACACCTAGGGGTAGAGTAGGAGAACGAAGCGTCACGGTCACGTCACAGGTAAAATTATCACGTGATAAAAACACCAATGTACAACAATTGGACATCTTCCGTTGACTATCCGACTAATATATCGACTAACGTACACGTCCATAAACTGGCTGAGGTCACATGCCGAGTCCAACCAACGCCCGCACGAGCCTGGAAGCAACTTCTTCTGGCTCCTGCCTCGCCATCTCTATGACACTCAGCAGTTTCTTGATCCCAATCTGTAATTTCCCAGTCTCCAGTTCATCCGCATTGCCAAATCCTGCTTGCTGTAACATTGCCATCGCACTCTTCAACTCCCTCTCGCTCGTGAAAAGGTTGACTTCTCTCAGCACGTTTTTGACAGACCTGAGGGTGGTGATTGGGGGAACGTGGATATCGGCATCGAACACTTCCGACATTTGAAGGTCAGTTAACATAGGACGAATGGATGTTGTCGCGATGATGAGTAAACGACGACCCTAACAATGCAGCACCATTTGAGTAAGAATAGCCAGCGCCGCTACGTGAAATGTACCTTCGGAGGTGCGCGCTGCAGAAGAACCAAAAGAGCCTGCAGAACTGCATTCGAGAAGCGCGGGCCAACAGGTACCCAGCCTATTTCGGTTTAAAATCAGCAGAGCAATTTTAAGCCATGAATTAGATCTCACCGAGCAATCGTTCGATATTGTCAAGGACAATGACACTCATAGGACTCTTGTAGCTATCCGCGAATACCTTATTGACTGATGCGACTTGCTGAGACTCAGAAAAGCCCACCATACCATCAGGCGAAATTAATTTAATAAAAGGGAATTCTGATGCTTTGGCAATGGTCGCTGCTAGTGCCGTCTTCCCAGACCCTGGTGGTCCATGAAGAAGGATCGTGACACGGGGAGTGCGAATGGAGCTCCGGACTTGTTCCACAAAGAGTGCACCATCTTGTAGTATGGACTAAGCAGAATAAAAGTTAATCTCCTGCTCGAATATGCAGCTTGCTTGGGAACACACCTGGATATTCTCATGGAAATGGTAAATACCATTTTGTACAACTGTTTGCAATTCCTCTTCGGAAACACCAAAGGCGGGCTGGACTTCATCGAAGGCTTGCATAAAGTCTCCTCTGTTCACTCTGAGGTTCTCGATATCATCCGAAATACCTGCCATGGTGCCCACCTTTTTGGACAGGTCATGGAAGTCTGCAAAAAGCGGTGTAGTTAACTTACCTTGACGTGTCGGTTGAATGCGAAACTTGTTGCACTCTTCACCAAACCACCGATCTCAGCTCCGGAAAAGTTCTTCGTTAATGCGGCGAGCTCTGCCAGGTCAACATCACTGTCCATTACCCCATTAGTTCTCATTTTCGAGGTATGGATGGTCAGAATCTGATGTCGCCCGTTTTCATCTGGCAGGGAAATCTCCATGTGGACTTCAAGACGACCCGGACGCAGTAATGCTTCATCGATCATGTCCAAACGGTTGGTCATCCCAATAAGCAAAATGTTGTTCAATTGGTCGACACCATCCATCTTGATGAAGCATGAATATTACGCTAATATACGGAGAGGAGATACGCACTTTAGACAGAAGCTGGTTGACGACGCTGTCGCCCACACCAGTCCCCCCACCTCCACCCGATCCACGTTGCTTGCAAATAGCATCTAGCTCATCAAAGATGATGATGTGAAGACCGCTTTCGTCACCCTTCGCTTTATACTAAGCCTCAACGTGTCAGAATCAAGGCACAAAATCCAACAGTCCGAGACCACAAACCTCCTGCTCTGCATCCGCAAACAGCTTACGGATGTTCTCCTCTGATGCACCAACAAATTTATTCAAAATCTCAGGACCATTGACAATTTTCGGCTCGCGAGCGTTCAACATTTTCCCAATTTGGCGGGCCATGAGAGTCTTTCCGGTTCCAGGCGGCCCAAAAAGAAGAATACCTAAATACATGGTTAATAATGGGTTTCTCGGCACGCAGTGAACCATGGACTTACCCTTCACATGTTGAATACCAAGCTTCTCTACGAGGTCAGGTGGGAATACGCGAGATGCAAAGGCACGTCGAAAAATAACGCTAAACTCCGAATCTAGACCACCGATTCCCATGTCTTCAAACTTGAAGTTTGGTGCAAGAATGGCATTAGAAGGCGCTCTAAGCACCACTGATCAGAATCGGAGGCGGGCATGGGGGGCACGACACGCACTTTTTAGCGCTACTTTTAATCTTGATACGACTATCCGTTGCTTTGATGAACACGACATCTGTCTGTTCCATTAAAACGCCCATTTGCAGTGGTGCATTAGCTGCCGTCCTCCGTTTTTGTTGGCCCTCAGCGAGTTCTAAAATATTCAGGCCCTTGACAATGGCTTTCAGATTTTGACCATGAAAATCAAAGACCAGTTGTTGATCCAGCGAAAATATCTGTCTACTAAACGCTCTGATGAAGTTTTTGGTCATTTCGTCTGCGGAATATTGTTCAGCGATCTCTAATCCCCGTTTCCAGAATCCGACTTCCAGGTCTAACGAGTCGAGGAAGATCTCTGCAGGAGGCAAGTCCAATTGTGAAACGGTAACTTGGTCACCAGCAATGGAAAGTCCCATCCATTGTCGCTGACTTGAAGAAGCACCAACTTGACCAGGAGCGAGCTTGCCAGTATTATCGTGCCTGTCACTCATATTAACAGAGCTTCACTAGCCAATCGATCCGCGCAACTGACTTGGTAGTCGAAGGAAATTTGGCATTCACCATGACATGCATGCCTGCCGGGAAATCTGATTGATGGACTATCAAACAATTTGAAAGGGCCAGCGCCGGGCTAGGACATTCAACAACTGCAAAATGGCTGGAAAGAGCATAATTAGAATGGTTGGGGAAAGCCCCGCTTTTACATCATACGAACCTACCAGCGGGAAGTCGAGGGTGTTGCTGCCTGCTTTGGGGCGGGGGAGCTTGCTGTCTCGATGACGGATGGTCCTGACGCTCTGCCCATGAATTATCATCCATGCGTGGTGGTGGCGGGCGACCAGCGCGCGGGCCACTGGGTAGTGGGTCTGGCGGAAGGCGTCCATAGCCGTTACCCACGGGTTGTTGAGGTTCTCTCCGAAAGAAAGACATGGTGCGGGGTATTAGATAAGTTCGAGTTCAAGGTAGACCAGACTTAGAGTAGTTTATGAGGCAACGTGTCTGTACGGGGACGGTATGCTGTGCGTTGTGTGTCACGGTGTGACATCGCCAATAAAGACTATAATCGAGGAAAATGTCTTTTCAAAGGAAACATCACCTTGATTACCTAGCTGTAAATAATAACACAGAAAAGAACGTCCGTCCCTTCAACTTTCCTCATATTACGAGACCGCAACACCAGTACTACCTTTACTCCCCCATATATCAAGAGCCATCTTCGTTACGCCTAAGCGGCGTCCAGTCCAATCTTCCTCTCCAACTTTCTCCGCCCAATCGTCACCTTCCGCCCAGTTGTCCCACGCCTGCGCCTCTGGCTCCTTAGGCACCTTCGCGCGAGAAACAGCTTGCGACTGGGTAGAGCGATGTCGCTGGCGTGATTGCGCAGAAATAGGAGAGGGTGAGGAGTAGGATGCCAACGAACGGTGGGAAGACTTGGTAACGGTTGGAGACGGAGTGACTGAAATGATGTATTGTGTGCTATTCGGGAGGTGCGTCGGAGGTCGTCTTATTGGAGGTGGTGGAGATCGTCTCTTAGTTTTCTTCGATCTTAGTGAAGATATTGAGGACAAAGATGATATTGAGGAAGACGAAGTCAGAGCAGACGCAGGGCTTATAGGGTTAGCATCAATATCGGTTGAGGGGTACGACGAAGAGCGTCTAGGGGGGTATCCATGCAGGTTAATCGAAGATGAATTGACAACATGGGTAGACGAAGATCCCGATGCTGTTGATTTATCTTCAGCAACGTTCTTATCAATCGGGGCAGCCTTCTGCTGTGGAGTAGGCGGGGTCTCGATATCATGTCTTCGCTGAGCTGGAATATGGTCATCATCCGAATCCGACTCAGGGTCGTGGAAAAGAGGCCGGCGAGAGCCTTCATCGTCTACCCGAGAGCTGTCTTCCATGGGCCGAGACGCAGAAGCCTTGACGATAGAATCAATGAGCCAGAACTGCAGAACGTTCATTATAATCGGGAAAATGCCCATCACACTATTGATTCCGAGCCAATTCAGCATGATAGAAGAGATAATCTGTAGAGCTGCTCACAATATGACCTGCAGTCTGTCGTTCCCAGCAGTCCAACTCAATAACCATTCAGCCAGTTCAAAGATGCCTGGCCATGCTGCAAATAGACCAACCAGAAGAAGCTTCATAGTCAGGATTGTGAACACATAGACAGCTGCCTGGCGACCCCAGTATACCAACGAAGGAGGATCTCCGTATTGTCCAGACTGAAAGCCTTTGAGTTTCAAGCGGCCGGTGAAGAGTTTGTCCGCGCCATGTAAGATTAGATAGATATAGGCCACGCCTAAAGTGGAAAAGGGTGACATCAAGGTACTGATGTCAGGGATACTCTGAAGCCGCCTCACCGATTGTGGTATCGATAAGAACGTTGAGAAAATATAAATCACACGGGTTGCCTTGTGCAATGTGGGCTACAATGTCGGATATCAAAAGGTTGAGCCCGTGTACGAACGCCTGTCCCAATATTTGCTTGGACACGTCGAACATCCTACAACGCGTTATCACTGCTGCCGTCGAGTTTGAGAGTTCTTAAAAGACCCACCAAATGCGCCATGGTCGCATCGGTTTCTCTCTATGTCGCTTGTACACCAGTGAGGCGATGACGAGCCCACCCATCAGAGCTTGAACGACCTAGAAGTGTTAAAGTGGGTAAAACGGCGCATCTTGGGAGCAGAATGGCCGACGCGCACCAGTGCAGTCGGCCCAAGCAGACGACATGCGCCTTTGTCGACTGGAACACCAGCATAAGGGGACGTCGAGGGATCAGCAAGATACTCGAAATGGGTAAACTGGTCCGGTGGAGGGAAAGAGAAAGTCATGGCACCGTGACGCCGTCGTGGGCGCAGCTTGCTTACGTGTGCATGGCAACAACCTGAGCGGTTTCACCCTGTCAGCTGCTGTACCGGTTGAGCCCAGACAGATTTGGCTCCCATCTGGTTCTGCAAAGTTATCATATTGTTGTCAATGATTATTATTCCTATTTTTTTATTGAGATGGATCTGTTCCGGGCCGCGCACATTAGCATGAACCTCGATGACACACAGCGTCCAGAAACAGGCCAAGGCTCGAAGGTAAAGTGCCTAATTGTTTCCATGTGTCCGTGAGTGGCCGTGTTTCACAGCTTTCCTCCTGGGGCTTAATCCTCGAGCTCAACTCTGAATTACTAAGATGTATTACTAGCCTTGTCCAAGGTCGCAGTCAACCATACAGTACAAGCTGCTATTCTGGTACAAGGGGCATGGTCATCAGCAACTGCCAACTGGTGGCTGAGTGAGAAGTGAAACAAAATCCCAAATACTATTCATGGACTCGACAATGCGTGAGTAACCGGGGTGAATCGGCATATTCGCGTGGTCGGTATGGCTGGATAGCGCCACCAGATTAGATGCAGAATTTCAAACGGGGGAGCGGCCAGAGACTCGCTGAGAGAGGAATTGCAGTCGCTACAGACGGCTCGTTCGTTCGTAGAATTTGTTCCTGTTTGCTTGGGCGCTTCGCGCTGCGACATGTCCGAGGTGGTTTACAGGAAAACTCGAGGCAACGTTGCAGGGTAATCTAGATCAAACGCTACCACCAGCTTCGAAACCCTCGGGATTCTGCTCTCTAGCTCGTGGCTTGGCAACTGTGGATCGGAGCCGCCTTCCGGCAAGCTGCCTCCGAATCCCTCACCACCACGATGACCTGCAAGGTCAGATCTACAGATGCCTTTGACGCATTCATCGGGTACTTCTCCAATAGGTCCTTGCCTCAAGGCATCGCTTGAACACCGGGTCGTGTTTTTAAACGACTTCCATTCTCGTTAATGCGGTCACCCCTTCCTGTCTTCTGTCCTAGTACCTGCGCTATGCCAGGACACGACCACACTACTACAATGGTCGCACGTCGTGCTGACGGCACCATTCCTAGCGACGGATATCTTCGTCTTCAGGGGTCGCGCCCCGCGATCATTCAGAACGGACCGCAGGCGGCTCCCTGCTGTACGCGGTTTACAAGCGTCATCGTTGACCTGGGAGACGTGCTTTTCACCTGGTCTTCTTCTTCTTCTCAGTCCCGCATATCTTCCCGGACGTTCAAGCACATTTGCCGCTCTGCAACATATTTTGAATACCAGAAGGGACACCTCTCCAAAGCTGAGGCGTACAGTCGGATTGCTGAAGAGTACGAGCTCTCTGTTTCTGACCTGCAGAGCGCTTTTAGTGCAGCTCGCGACTCTTTGAAGACCAATACCGCGTTGTTTGATTTGATGAGGGAGATCAAAGACTCCGGGCGACGCATCTACGCAATGTCTAATATAGCCGGGCCAGACTGCGATTCGCTTGCAGAAAAGGTAGACCCCTCGTACTGGGCTCTATTTGACAAGGTCTTTACCTCGTGAGTCATAACTCACTCCGTGTTGATTTTTTTTCTCTCGTCTCAGTATTGTCAACCAGCGCTGCTGCACATGAGCGTAAACCTAACTTGGGATTCTACAAGTATGTCCTTACAGAAACAGGTTTGGATCCCACAAGCACTATTTTCGTGGATGACAAGATCGAAAACGTTCTTAGCGCACGCTCCTTTGGAATGCACGGGATTGTGTTCAACGATCCCAACACCGTGATGCGACAGCTCAGGAATCTTTGTGGAGACCCTATCGAGCGGGCCAAAGCATTCCTTACCGCGAACAAGAAGCAGCTTCAATCTGTCACGTCCAAAGGGTACGTCATGAAAGAGGTAAGAAATTCATAAATAAAATCCGGGACTTCGAAAGTTAACACAAATACAGAATTATTCTCAGTTGCTCATTTGGGAAACCACCGGCGATGAGTATGTTTTTTCCGTTAATTATCGATCTTTTTTTTTTTTTGCTTGCAGTAACAATGTCTATTTATTATAGGTCTCTCGTCGAATACGTGGATTCGCCCAGGCTTGTTAATTTCTTCCCGGGCCCATGTCCGGAGGAGTTGCTTTCGGACATATTTTGGAAGGAAGAATTCCCGTGAGCATTGCTGAAAAGCTGACGGAGCCCTTCTTATGTGTGCTATTTAGGGATGATCTCGATGACACAGCCGTTGCTTTGACCGTGTCACCGAACATTGATGCACAAACAAAGCATAGTGTTATGGATGAAATGCTTTTGTATCGCAACCAAGAAGGCATTGTTTTTGTGTACTTTGATGACACTCGTCCTCGCATCGGTCAGTATGCACAAATCCTTGTCTAATTTCTGTCATGTCTAATGTGCTGTAACATAGATCCGGCAGTGTGCATTAACGTTCTCACATTATTTTACCGCAACGGTCGGGGCCACGAATTGGAAGCGAATCTGAGCTGGGTCTACGATTGTCTTCTCCACCGCGCCTATTTAAATGGAACGCTTTACTACACTACCCCCGAGGTATTTTTATTTTTCCTTTCGCGCCTCGTCGAAAGCTCTTCGCGCGTACGAGAGTTGTTTGAGCCTGTCTTCCGGGAGCGCATCTCCGAAAGATTTGGTGCCGAGGGCGACAGCCTGGCCATTGCTATGCGCATGGTCGCGGCAGCCAGTGTTGGCCTTGTGAGTCCTCACGATCTAGACAAGCTACAGTCGATGCAACAGAACGACGGGTCGTGGACGGACGGATGGTATTATAGGTTTGGGTCGACGGGGATATTGGTTGGCAACGTTGGACTCACGACTGCTATGGCCATCAAAGCTATCGAAGTCACTGGAGAGCTCATCAAGAGGGGAAGAACGGCATCCCCCGAAGTGCCTGCTATGGAAGACGCTCCTTCGCTCACGGGGAAACTTGGCTCACAGAAGGCCGGATCGACTTTGGTCGCAGGGAAGCTCGATGCACGGGAAATCGCGACATTTGCAGCGGAGCCTGACGCATTGAAGATCACGACGTCCCCCGAAGAAACTTTCGCAGAGGATATTATGGTATGCAGGGAGTCTGTTACGGTTGTCATGATGCCGACGGATGAGCTACATACAGAAGATCACGATTGAGGAACCCCGCACTAAGAAACAATGCTCGTCACGTACGTTTGAATTCATAAATTATTTTGTTGCATTGAAGACTGATTCTTGTGTTATCCCAGATTACCAAAGCTATTCTTTTAATCGCGTTTTCGACTACATATTTTTTTACCTAAGTTCATTTCACTAATTATACTGTCCTGTTATTCTACATGTACCATTAATAGTGGACTAAACTAGGAAAATTTAATAACGAGTTTCGACATGACACTTATCGCGTGACCTTCCCCTTCGCTCCATGGAGCCTCTACACCCCTGCCCAGAATCTTTCGGAAGCAGATTTAAGGCTATTGACAATGAGGTGTTCAGGAATTCGATCGAGATTCTTACAGACGATCCATAAAGCCCGGAAGTAAACGTACTGGATTCACAAGAACGAGTAAATCCGGCTAACCTTACACATTATAATTGCATTTCTAGCCATGAGCGGATCTCCCCCTCGTTCTAGGAGGAAAAGTGCGCCAACAAACATTTGACCCATAGGTCGAGAGAGTCACCCGAGCGGAAGAGGCCGTCTCAACCCTATTCAATCCGCTTCGTCAATTAAATTGGCTTTGTGCTAAATTACAACTCGTGAGCGCGTGAGCAGTTGCAAATTGGAAAAAAGTCTTGTAAGTAATGCAGAATACTCTATAGTTGCACGTGGGCCAATATGCCGTCTTGAATGCAGCACTGCATGCATATACGTATGCTCCGGTTTCACCAGAGTGCATTCAAGTTGATGACACCGGTGTCTTTAGATGGGTCTTTGTATTACTAGAAAAGGTACTTGAATTTCTTGACCTGTCGATGCTTCTGTCCGTTGGCTGTGTCTTTCAGATCATGATCTGAATAGGTATCTAGGAAGAATCTTCCCCATCTAGGCTATGAATCTCGCGTGGATTGGCGTCGCTTGTCGAGGGATACTGTCCTGAACCTTCTTGCCGGTTGATGATATATATACAAAGGAAAGAAGGATGTGACGTCTGCATCATTCGGAAGCAACGGACGCCCCGCGCGGACGCCGATATCATCCTCGATCGGTGTCCCGAATCTGAAGGGCCCCTAGTAAGGGCAACCTGCAAGGGCCCAGCTTGGAACAGCTCGACGCAAAGCAGAACCATCCGACGCCGAATTTCAACAGGTGTATATCGTCATGAGATGACGAGTCTTTGGGTCTAACACAATGGTGGTATGCAGTTCCGTTACAATGCCTGATGCATGTTTCAGCTTAAAATAATGCACTGGCAGACCATCACTATAATCTTAGCCTTCACGCATAGGAACCAAAGGTCAACCATCCCTAGGCAACTCCCTCCTGACTCCTGTAAATCGGTCTATATCTTCAGGGCCGGGAGGGCTCCGCCGATATACACTAGCTTGGTCTCAAGATCTCACGACCCATGCGAACAGGTCCACACGTTTGCCGCCGAACATTATCGAGATTTGAGTTTGAGTTTATAATAATTAACAAAACCTCGCGTGAAACATCTCACGAATCTATTCCATGATTTTCTTCGATTCAAAAACAACTTTCGTATCAATTTTGCTCCTCGGCATCTTCACGAATGAAAAGACTATTATTAAAGAAGGATAGAATACGTCAATGCCAAAGAGCGTGATCATTTTATTTGTCTTCCGGTATCCAGGCTCAGGCTGCGGAGCGATCATCGTATGTACACGAGGTCGAAGTGTTCGATTGATCACTCCCTCTTGTTCCTAGTACTTCGGCTCGATACTAGTGCTCGTGAGTTTATTACATAAATTAATAATAAATTAATAAATTACAAGCATCTCATGAGTCCACTGTCTATGAGGGCTTTTGGTCTATCAGAAATAAGAAAGTGTTGATAAACATGTGAGGTGCCCCAGGTGAAAAAATAAATATTCTGAGGCATTGATTTTAGGGAGGAAATACTCAAAATTTCTAGGATTTTCTCATCTGATTCAAAACCTGTTTGACATGCACTATCACAGTGGCAGGAAATAATCCAAATGTATTATAGAAGAATAAGGCCAACCTATTGCCTTCCTGAGGCTTCTAGGTGAGTCAGTGTTAGATCCCAGATCCAGCTTCCGTTACTCTGACTTTTCCGCATTCCGATAAACCCTTTTCCCACTTATTTTCAATATACCCCCATTTTATCATTCTTAGTCACGATCCATCTTGATCTTATCCCTGTACATTCTATCTTGATTTCCATATTCGTTCCGATTCCAGAACTCTGTATCACGCACTCTTATCTCTTCATTTCCAATTTCTGAAATTCTGCATATTCCTTTAAATATGCTTTTCCTCATTCAAGGTTTCTTTAGCTTGTATATCTCTTTATACCTTTTATATCTCCTATCATACCGATTTCTATCTGTATTAAAATCCCTATATATCAGTACATTCTCTATCCCTCTTCGTATATTGTTCAAAACGTATATGTCCTTATATAATTGATCATTATATCGATATTCTGATTATTCTGACTCCGACATTTTCAGATCCTCTGAAATCCACTCTTGATTATACTCACTTTTCCGTAAAGCCAAACCATTGCTTGATATTCATTTATTGTTATCCCTACTCCTTTCCCACATTGATTATCCCAAACTCCGAAATATCTGAATTCTTCCGCTCACCTGATAAGTCTTAACTTACCGTTTGTCATTGAGCTTCTTCTGTATAGACCTGACCATTGGAACTCCAATAATCCCATCTGGTCATCAAGTCTGAAATACCAGGGCACTAGAAATCCAAGAGGGTGCAACCCATAAGTTGAAGCCAACACCCATGTATATCAGCTTCAGATCTCTGATTTCTGAGTCTTCCAATATTCTGCGCATTTCTGAATATTGCGACATTCCGATCCCAGTCAAGGAGAGTTCCAACCAAATCCAATTTTATGTCCGATCTGGTCTGTAACAGTTGGCAGGAACACATGAGGGGTTTCAAATACTTTATAACCTGTTCATATTTGTTAAATAGGTCTTTCAAGGAATACAAGGTAGAATACAGAGCCAAAATTGAGGGAATTCACCTTGGCATATTTGTTCTCATTTTACAGGATTTATTTCTTCAACCTACATTCTACATTATTTACAGTTTAGGTGAGGGACTGTGTAAGAATGTAGATTCTTACAGTAGCATATATGCTACTATTTAGGACATATAAGTCACAAGAGTGACTGATGGGGTTTGTATTATATAAGCTGCCCACAAGGGGCGCCTGTAGATAGTGAACAACTATACAGTTGTCCACAAGTAGATTACATAAGATACCTTTTTTACTTGTAAACCACACCGTCGCAGACACCAATACAATTATTGGCTCAGTCTGTTAGTGTGAAACAGTAAGGCTCTTACACTTTTTTGACTGCCAATCCTATTGGCAGCACTGCAATAAAGAAAAGATCAACCCATCTTTGGTTACCCAGAAACCGAGTTTAACACTCGCCAGAATCTTTGGAAACAGTAAACAGATGTTTGCTGTGTATTCTTCTAAATTCAATAGAAGAACACCATAGTGTGGCTGATAGATCGTAGATCTATGGCGTCGATAAGGAATCAAAGCCAAACGTCTAGATCCGGAGAGGATCCAGATATGTCTGGAGCCGCAACCAAGGGCCCAGACAGGAGAACTGAGTCTGCCCACGACGTGGACAGGCAAACGGGAACACCGATGAGGGAAACTAGCTACAACGCCTGTAGTTTCCGACTCTAGGAGTTGAAAGTGAGTATCGGTGGATCCAAGAAGATCTGCACCAGAGGAATCAGAAACAGACGAGAGATTGTCCATTAAGAGAAAAAAGAAAACTTTGACTAGGTTGAAGTTACGATCGTCTCTCGATGAGTTGAGAGAGCCGCCGACGAGCGACATGGACAATTCACTGGGGTTGCGAATGTCACAGCTCCCACATGTCCAAGAACATTGCAAATTGTGAAGTTCACTGTCCCAAACAGGGACGATAGAGCAGGGGTTGGCACGCCAGGATGAAGAAACCTGGTGCTACAAACGTACAACTGGACATATTGCCCAGATGATTATGGCCCTCAAAGAGAGCCGTAAAAACGTAGGCACTACGTGGGAAGTGAGCCAACGAGCGGCTGAGGCAGCTCATGCAGCAGATGAAGCCGCGAACCAACTCCAAGCATTAGGAGATGGTATGGAACTGTTAATACAGTCCTTGGAGGAGGAAGTACAGGGACCTTTGCAAAGGAAAGGCCCCTGAGCATGGCAACAAACCCAATAGGGATCGTGAAGTAGACCGTGAGGCAGAAAAGGCTTGCAGGAAGTGAGACAGACAGAGGATGCCACCTCCATCTGGGCCAAGCACTAGGATTGGTCCTCGAGAACCTAGTGTTACGATAGAGCAAGACAGCAGTAGTACACGCTGGAGTACTGAGGAAGAGACAGATCGTGAGCTAGAGGCTCGCGATAGAGAAAATATCTGCGAAGGAATTTGCAGATCAAAAAAAACTTATAATGGGCAAGAAGTGCTCAAAGCAGTGACCCAACAGTCACTGCGGGAGATGATGAAGTCTGACGCCGATAGTGTCACTACCATGACTAGCATTCACGTTAGTCTTGAATGTGAGTTCGATCACTGGGATAGGATCGAACAAAAAGCAGCACAATGGAAGCACAGTGCGCTAGAGGTCCATGCTAAACACGCGAATAAATTAGTCAAAGAAGCATATACTGTGGGGATCGAAGGCGAGGCCTTCGATAAACTAATCGAGTCCGTGAGAGTAGCTCGATCTGCCCTCAGTAGCAGCTATAGACTGAGGGATGCATTTCTAACGGCTGACAAATGTTGACCATTGTATCAGATTGACGAAGACATTGTCAATCCACCAGTGCAGCAGGACGTGAATACTCACCTTCCCCGGCCGCACAGGCAGATACAAGCGATACCGTGTGTGGTATCACTGGCAGTCACGGATCCTGAATGAAGGATTCAGGAGGCAGGAGGAAATCCATCTGCATATGTAGATGGAGTCGTAAAGATGGTGCGAGCTGCCCTTGAGAAACACAAGGACAGCGAGCCAGACAAATCCGTGCTTGCCAAAGCTGGAGTAAAACTCCCTCACCCAGCAGAATATGCTGGGAAAGCAGATCTCAAAGAATTCGAGAACTTCGTCTCAGGGATCCTGAGATGGTTAGGCATGAATAATCTATTGGGACCATCCAGCACGGAACTCCAATTAAATTATTTAGGCACACGCCTCAAGGGTGAAGCATTGGGTCTCAGGGATCCTGAGATGGTTAGGCATGAATAGTCTATTGGGACCGTCCAGCACGGAACTCCAATTAAATTATTTAGGCACGTGCCTCAAGGGCGAAGCATTGGAGTGGTATGCTCAAAATATCAAGCGTCATGATCGAGTTGTAATCGACTGGACCCTGGAAAGTGCAATCACTGGGTTACAACAGTGATTCCTTCATGCACTCACGCACAGGCATGCATCGAATAAGTTCGATACAATTATGCAAGGGACCAGAACCGTTCAGGAATTACTGAACAATATTATGAAGTACGCGGCATGGATGATACATCCGCCAGATGAGTATATGATCTGCAAACCGTTCGTAGCAGCACTTAGAGAAGCACTGTGTCATGAAGTCTTAAAATTAGGATATATGACAGAATTCAGTGCAATAACTGAATTATATGAAGCCGCAAAGGCAGTAGAGGATGTGTCTCGATATGACATCGGGTCGTGAAGAATGGAATGTGGCAGCGTGCATGCGCCGCAGGCAAAGCCAACGTCGACAATTAGTCGAAATCAGGCTGGGCCGAGCTCGTCCCGAGCTCCCAACACAGGAAGCCGTCCTACTGCGAAGCAGACATATATTGTCCACCTAACACTCGAACTCAAGCCAAAACGAGGCCAAGTATACCCCAAGCAGGGGTACAGGCTACGCAAAGAGCTGGAGCAATTGTTGCTTCACGTTCTCTGCAAAAACCTTCTGGAGGTTCAGGGGGTCAAGGACGTAGCACAGAGATAACGTGCTACGAGTGTGGACAGGTCGGGCATATCAAGCCGAATTGCCCGCAATGGAAGAACAAACCACGCATAGCAGGTGCACGGTTGGAAGAAGTGGTTGAACACTCAGGGAGTGCTCAAGAAAGGGAGGAGGAGCCACCAAGTGGTGAACTAGATGAGCGAATGGACATCCAAGACGACCATGAGAGCGAAATTGGCTGATTACCAGTTGGAAATTATGCCCTATCAATGGGATAATGACGACGATACGAGAATGCAAAGCTCGTATCGAGCGGATGGAGTACGTCCGCTAGAAAGATTGTATGAAGAAAGGCGGCGCATATATGCGGCACAGACACCAACTATCACAATCAGTGATGGTTTAAGCTGAAACAATGACTTCCGTACACACGCGGGAGTCATATAGACAACCAAACAATCTCTGGGTATTGGGAGATTGGTGGAGTCAGAGCCCACTGTCTATTAGACAGCGGGTGCAAGGGAGTTATATTTTATACAAGCAGTAGGCATTAAGACGTTCAAACTTGAATGTCCAATTGGTCTACAGTTAGTGTGTGTCAGCAGTAAGTTGACCATCAACTATGGAACGCACACCAACATTCATTTTGGTGAGCGTAATATCGAGGAATACTTCGATATCGCAAACATAGATTATTACGACGCAATACTAGGAACACCATTCCTACGTAAATTAGGGATATCCCTCGACTTTAGAGGCGAGGGATGCATCCGCATGGGAAAGGAAGTAATTCCAAACCATGCGAATGCCTGGGAAGAACAGCTGGACATTAAAAACCCAGCTGAACATAAGACTCGAATCACGAGTCTTAAGCCCAACCTACCAAGCCACAAACCGTGACTTGCAAGTGGCTCTTCATTATATGTGGAGCCACCAATGAGCTTGCCAGATGGGGGTGAGACAAAGGAAAACGGAAGGAAAACCAGAAAAACATTGATGTTGGTCCAATCAACCAATGTACTGACGAGATTGCCAAAGGAGGTACTGGCTCCAAGCAACCGTTATTGACGGCTGAGGACTTTCCCAAACTCAGGGAAAGATGGGAGCTAGAGTACACAGACCTCTTTGGAGGTGTGCCGTTAGAACTTCCTCCGTGGAGGGAGATTAACCATGAAATTAAGTTCGTGGATGAAACCAAACAGTTTCACTATCGACTACTGAAGTGCCCAGAAGCACTTCAAAATGAACTGATCGACAAAGTCGACCGGTATACCACTGCTGGGTGGTGGGTAGCAGTGTCAGTACATTCTGCAGCACCAGCGCTATGCATTCCAAAGAAAAACGGAAAGCTCAGAACAGCGATAGACTTACGTCTACACAATGACAACATGGTGAAGGACATTACACCCTTCCCAGACCAGGATATGATTCAGCATGACGTAGCTCGTGCTATGTATTGATCCAAGCTTGACATGTCCGACGCGTACAAACAAATATGCATAGTTGAGGAGGACATTGACAAGACGGCCTTCGCGACTATATTTGGTACATTCAAAAGCTGGGTTATGCAAATTGGCAACTGTAATGCACCGTCTACATTTCAACCTCTCATGACGTTGATTTTTCGTAACCAAATTGGTCGATCAGTCCATGTATACTTGGACAATATTTATCTATTCAAGCTCTATAGAAGAGCATGAAAAACACCTTCGACAGGTGTTTGATATTTTACGTGAGGCACATTTGTTTCTCAGCGGAAATCGATCCAAGATCGATTTGTATTCGCATCATATGGAGTGCCTTGGTCACAGAATAGATGACAAGGGCATACATGCCGATGCGGATAAAATGGAGAAGGTTCGAGGTTGGAGAAGACCTCGAACATTTAACAAAGTCCAACGATTCCTAGGACTCGTGCAGTATCTAGCACCATATATGCCAGATTTGACGGCGTATACAACTCCCTTATCAGGAAGTGCGTGCAATAACAGGACGTTTCAATGGACGCCCTTGATGGATAAGTGCTTTGAATCCATCAAAGCGCTAGCATGTAAGGCTCCGATTCTGAAGCCGATAAATCATGCTAGCTCAGAACCCATTTGGGTTGTGACCGACGGTTCCAAATCTGGAGTTGGGGCAGTTTATGGACAAGGTCCGGACTGGACTTGTCATCCAGCAGGATTTATATCAAAGAAGTTCGGTCCCATGCAACAGCGTTACAAAATGCATGAGCACGAGACGATTGCTATCCTTGAAGCACTTATGAAGTGGGAGGATAAGCTGCTAGGTCGCCAGTTCACACTGGTGACAGATAACAAAAATCTCAAATACTTCGAGACACAACAGCATCTGTCCGACAGACAGGTGCGCTGGTGGGAATTTCTCTCCAGATTCAACTATACCATGGTACATGTACCAGGGGTGGAGAACAAAGTAGCCAACTGTCTGTCGCACTACTACGAGAATGACAAGCAGGGTGAACATCACCCAGCAGAAGAATATGTCAATGCAGATGCGCGGCTAGACCCAGAAGGAGAATTTCTCCCAACGGATAGATTCGTAGAAATACGAATGGCCACAGTGTGACGGTCACAATGATTACAAGATGCGACAGAGCAGCATGTCATAGATGTGCAGCGGATGAAGCAAGCAGGGGAAGAACCTCCCACACAAGTGGAAGGTGACGAGGAGGACGATGTACTAGCTACAACATCGGGTGCAGACTCAGAGAGTCTACGCTCACATGTAGAATGTGATTTTGACCTAAAACGAGCTGTAGCCAATGGCTACAGAACAGATCCAATACTCAAGAAAGTGTTGGCAAATCCTGAGGCTCACCCTTGATTTGGGGTGAGAAACGGACTGGTTTGGACAAAGAACCAGTTCAAGAAAGATGTAGTGTGTCTTCCCTGGGAAGTTTTTTTTTCCAAGGGGAGGAGAATGGTCGAGATAATCATCAATCATGCATATAGAGTAGTTGGCCACTTTGGGCAATTCAAAACCAACAAGTACATCAGGCAATTGTACTGGTGGTTGGGAATGGCACCCGACATAGAGTCGTTCTGTGGATCCTGTGCAGCCTGTCAGGCTGCAAAGAAGGACAATAGACGACCAGCAGGGTTATTGCATACCCTGCCGATACCTGATAGACTGTGGCAGTCTATTGGAATGGACTTTGTTGGTCCATTGCTGGAATCGAAGGGTCACAACTATTTACTGGTCATGATTGACAGACTCACATCCATGGTGCATCTAGCCCCAACTATGACGAGAGTGACTGCGCGACAAGTCGTGTGGTTATACCTCAAAGAGGTAGTACGGTTGCATGGAGTACCTGACTCGAGAATATCGGATCGCGACTCCAAATTCACCTCCATATTCTGGAGGGAATTGCAGCATATAATGGGCACGAAGCTGCTCATGTCCACAGCATTCCACCAACAGACAGATGGAGCGACAGAACAAGCAAATCGTTCTGTAGGGCAAATACTCCGCACGGTAGTGCAGAGTGATCAGAAGGATTGGGCCAAGAAATGCCCAATGGTAGAGTTCGCACTGAACAGCTCAGTCAGCGCAACCACAGGGTATGCACCATTCGAATTGAACAGCGAATACTTGCCCCCTATCGGGCAGGTGCTATCAGTGGATACTACATTTAGAGGAGTGCGGCAGTTCACACAACAAGCGTTGTGGAACTTAATTGCTGCTCACGATGCAATCATCGCAAGCTGAGTACAGCAGACAGACACTGCTAATACCAGACGCCATCAAGGAACGACGTACGAAGTTGGACAGCTAGTATATCTGTCTACAAAGAACCTGTCCTTACCTAAGGGACGGGCAAAGAAATTGGTACCCAATTATATTGGGCCATACTCAGTTATAGAAGTAGATAATTCCAGTTCTACAGTGAAACTTGAGTTACCCCCAGAGCTCATGGCTCAGAGGATACTACCAAAGTTTCATGCGAGTCTAATTAGACTGCATATACCCAATGACGACAAACGATTTCCTCGTTGTGACGTGAATCATATGTATGACTTTGGGAAAGAAGACGAACCAGAATAGTTCGTAGATGAGATCCTGGCTCATCGCTGGACTAGTAACTCCAAGCTGGAGTTACAAGTAAGATGGACATTGGGAGATGTCACCTGGGAACCACTCTCTGCATGCAGAGAGTTAGAAGCGCTAGATGTTTATCTAGAACTAAGGGGA
>MU134764.1:0-58529 GCA_015039355.1 Ramaria rubella
TGATAGCAAAGCGCACTGAGCCGAACACCAGTGTAAGTAGCCGTGCAACGACGACACCACTACCCACTGTCTTTTGGATCTATTTCCAAAAGTAAACCGACACCGCTCCTGGTTGCAGCTCCATCCTCACATCCCCAATGAATGGTAATTCCTCCAAAAAGGAGGTTGGTGTGCTGTCACTCGACACAGCTGAGGAGACCCCAGATACACTACCAAGGCAGCACTGGCACATCTCCCATTGGAACTCCAATTTCCATGCCAGCATATGCATTTCATGATCGTGGTCTGCTTGTTGTTGTCTCTCCTCTGCTTGCAGCCAAAGCTGCTCAATCTTGAGTGCCATTTGTTGCTTGATGTGCTCATGCTCAGTATGGCTCTGGAAGCTGTCCTCAGTGAGCTTGAGATGTGACTTCCGAGCTGCAGTCACCATCTCCTCAGCTTTGTCAATTGCCATCTGCTGACACTTCTGGGGTCCATGGGCTGTTGCCATCGGCTTGGGTGCAGGCAACACAGGAGGCAGCGTAACGGACTTGGATTGTGGGACAGTTTTGTTCACCAGGGGGCTGACGCTACGCAGGCTGTCCAATCCAGGTGAGCCTGCACATGAGTTTGCACTGTGCTCTCTGCACCTCTCATCAAAAACATTGCCCATCTCCCTCCTTTCACCATCATCCACCTCCTCACTCTTAGCTTCAACCTCACCACCTTCACTGGACGCCCTGTGTATGCCTATTCCAAGGGCTGACAGGTCAAGGCTTATATGGCTGTGCATCACGGCTGACCGATTGACCAGGGGACTGGACTGCATGAGGTGGTTCATGCGCTTGTACCAAGGGAAGTGCTTCTTAATTTTATCTGTGCAGTAAAAGTTAGTTGGTTAATGAATTAATTTTCTGATTAATAAGACCTCACCCCATAGATTGTCAAGTGTACTACCGGGGATTATTTCATCCTCATGGTCTTCGTCAATAAGGCCCATGCCGGTATCAGTAAGCATAGCGGGACACTCCTGAAAAGATTTCTTGAGGCTACGAAGGAACTAAGTCTAAAAACAAAAGACCACACAAGTATAAACTCACACATTAATGCGGTTCTTGACCACATCACCCAACCTCACAACATCACCTCCAGCCCACTGCCCAGAGCTGTCATCAATGAGGAGGGTCTGTGCAATTGCCTGCTGGTGCTCACAGATTTTCTTTCCTCCAGTTTTCACCGCTCCTTTGACCCCTTTATCAAATCCAAAGGCTACCTTCCATGTTGGATTCTCCTCAATGAGTGTCAGTAGATGGTCTGTGTATGGGTGCATGGACTCTTTTGCCCAACTGCACACGGGTATCAGTGAGTGTGCAAATCAATGGTAGATGAAATACATACTGACCTGATATTTTTCATCCTCTTATCCTTACTGTCACTGTCCACCTCTATTACCTCACTCTCCACCATCTTCTTCAACCGTTTGACACTTACAGATCCCTTCTTTTTTCCAACGGCAGCCTTCCTTTTTTTGCCTGCCTCAACCTTAGCAATCATAAGCCACGCATTGATCAGTGCTGTGGGTGACACCAGGGATGAGTTCAGAGTCTCAGCCTTTCTCTTCTTGCGGCTGTGAGGAGAGTGGGGCATGATGGTTAAGACAACATGCTGGACTTTGAAAAACTGATGTCGGGTCAAAAAGTGACTAAGTACCTAAGTTAGGTAGAAACCTAAGTCAGTTAACTAGAGCACTGTAGTATGGTATGTAGAAAAGTTTCTATTAGAATAAAATCTAGAACAAGACTAAAATGAAACTTGTTCAAAGCCAGTTTTGGCAAAAAGCCGTTTAAACAGACTTAAAACGAAAATGCAAAACAACATTAAAATGGGCCACTCTGATACTCCCTAATGGACCAGTGCGGGATTTCTTGATGCCTCTGTGAGTTTGAACTTACTGGAGACTCAACTATACACTGAGAGTTAATAATACTCATGACTCCCACACAAGCCATTATAGGAAAAGATCTGGCATCACTCCACTGCAGACTGCCCAGAGATTATCATTATGTAGGGGGGTTCTCCTGAATTCTATCCCCATCACCGTACCTGGTGTAGCAAAGCTCAATTCTGCCTATAGCTCAACAGACAACACATGACAATCCGAAGCCATCATGGGGAGCCACAGCGTTGACCTTTCCAGCCAACACCTAGTAGTTTACATAAATGCCAGATGTTTGGGCCCCTGGCATTCAAACACCTCAGCATGTGGAACTCACCGCTTGCAAACATTAATATTATGCTGAACCCTGTTATCTCCCAAAACCGCATATCAAATTCCAATGTCAGTAATGGTTTTTAGAGAGTATTGGAGATTCTGCGACTCATGCACAAGAAAAAAAACAGTTGCAGCTGCAACATTGGTTGTCTTTGATTGGATCATCACTCTGAATCAAGAGGTAAACCTACCAATTTCCTTTCAGAATGCCATTGCGCTGATAGAAATTTGGTTAGAATAGTCATGTGTGGCAGTGCGTTTTCTTCACCTTTTTGATCTGTATAGAAACTAATCGGTCCTCCGCTGCAGTGGAAAACTCTCATTACCAAAGTTCTTATACCTAGGAGCAAGATATTTAGGACTTACTCTTGTATTGTACATTGATTGTGTCTTTTCAGAGCTCATTCTGATCCTTAATGTTGGATGAAGGTTTATCACTGCATGTAAGTGGGGTTGTGCGGTAAAAGAATTGTCAAGCTCATTTTTAGACTTACCAAGCCTTCACTACTGCTAACACCTCCCACAATGTATGTTGTGACCTTTTTACTTTGACACTTCCCCATCCTAACAAATCACAGTTGTGCCTATATTGCACTCATATCTCCACTTGGATCTAATTCCCCATTTCAATGTCTGCAGCTGTCAAGTGTTTGTCCCTTTCCTAACATTGTGAGTCTTAGAAATTATTGCCACATGCAATGCATTCTTAAGACCATCCATCAGTGCTGAAGTTCTGTTAGTAGCCTTTGGGGAAGCACTTTTTGTCATTCGTGTTTATGCACTGTACAATTGAAACAAGTTTGGTGTGCTGTTTAGCTTATTTACACTGATATCATGTGATTCCTTGTGCATATGGAACAGTTTTAGGATTTCTCTTGCTCTTATACTTAGGTGAATCTTGAATAACTGTTTGTCCTTCAATGTTCATTCTTACTGATCCCCTCACAACACAGCATCATTGTCAGTATGTCACTAAAACTCTTACTAAAGGCTTCACATTGATTCCCAGCACTTCTGTATATTCTGAGGTTCCACTTGCTCTAGTATCTATATACGCATTTCACATTCAATTCTTGCAAGTCCTGTCAGAGTTGCATTTCACTGGGTGTTTTCCCACAAGTGCACCCTCCCATGAATACCTAAGCTTGTACGTTTCATATTTTCCAGGTTTCCTGTACCGATCATTGACACACGCGATAGCATGCCCTTGCTTGCATCAGCTTGTAATATATTTTCTCTCTCTTCCCCTCCAGCAAGGTATTTACTGATTATTTCTCTTGCAGGGGTCAACCTATCATTAATATGTTACAAGTTTGTTCAACAACAGAGACTACCTAATGAGTCAACACCCTTGATGCAAATTTTTATTAGGGGTGGGTTGTTTTTCTTCGTAATGTGAGTTTTCAATGTTATTGGAAGAAAGAGCAACCAATTCTAACAAAGACTCTCAGCACTTTTAGTATAAACATTATCTAAAATCCCTCTTGATTGAAACTGATCAGGTGTTCTATACCAGCAGCAATGCTCATTGAAACAATTTATCTTGCTACAGCTCCTCTCAATGCTACTGGATCTGTAATAATGTAGGCAATCTGCGCTTGCAATTTTCAGGGTTAAGTTCTCACCGAGAATGTTAGCTGGTTTCCTGTCTCTTATCAGATTGTGGTATGCTGCATGCCATACTTTCGATTACACTCACCAGAGAGTATTCACCAGCACATCTTGAACATGATCCGGGAGTTCTGGTGCGAATGTCCGCTATGGATAGTGGACGTGGGAGTATTATAATTAAGCCCTGAAACCCCGCATGTGACAAATAATGTGTGACACGCTTTCAACATGTCTTCCACCACCACCACCATCACCATGCACCTGACTGCAAAACATCCCCCCCAAACTCTTCTATGGCACCACCAACATGTCAGTAAACCCTGGATCACATGTAGAGGGGTTCTCTATACCCCCCAACATGACCCCTATGCCCCTGCCTCTGGCACCTCTCCACACTCCTCACATGCCTCAAGATTCATATGTGAACCATGTACAGGAGCCGTTCAGGCCCATATATGATTCCTACACACACCAAGCCCCTCAGCTATTGTACACCCAGGCACATGACGACTCCTGTCTGGCCTCCCTGCTCAGTGCACCGCCAGCTTCAGCAGCATGGCCAAGCACGCCTGGGATCAGGGCATGGATCTCAGGCATGTCTAATGGGCCCATCAACTCCCGCATCCCCCTGGCCACACGCAGCCATTCCAGTGAGAGCCTGGCCAGCTCAACACCTTCCGCTGCCCCATCTGCTGTCCCACCTGTGCCAACCACCAAGAGCAAGAATGCCAAAATGGGGACATGAGCATGTGAGGATTTCCCCATCCAGGATCTCAACCAGCTCTTACGTGCAGTTATCCAGGTGAATCCATATCTGGCACCACATAAGCAGGTCGGTGAGAAGTGGCGGGAGGTGATGTGGGTGGTGCAGGAAAGTGGGTTTTGCCTAGGGAGGGATGCCGATACCTTGAAGAATAAGGTGGTGAGCCTACTCCAATGGGTGGAGGTGAGTAATGTCTATTGCACTCAGTATTTATCTAATCCCATGCAGAACGGCTCACAGGTTTTGTCACCCACAGCTCTTGGGTGTGAGGCTGCCAGTGACCCAGCAACGTTCGCGTCACTGTCCATGCACCTTGATAAGGTCGCATCCATGCATCGTGAGGCCAAGCACCTCAGTGACAACCAGCGTGATGAAAAAAAAAAAAAAGGTATGTATGGTCACTCTAATAATATTTTCTGTATACTAATTCATAACAGGAAAAAGATGCAGACCATGTTGCAGGGGAGGAGTTGCATGCTGCAATGATGGACACTCGGTGTGGGAAGACCAAACACATGCACTGCAATGGCTCCCCATCTCCCTCCAACAAGGAGAACACCAGCGGGGTCCCCAGTGTGCAAGCAGAGAGCACATCAGACTCCCATTCTTCAGAAGTTACAAGCTCCAAATGTGCACACATTCTCCCTCCGTCACATGCGGGCTGCTCAACTGAGGCAGTGTCACTCATGAAGGCAGAGCAGGAGTCCACTGACAAGTTCTGCGAGACAGTTGTGAAGAGCACTCAAACGGCACTGGAGCTACAGCAGAGGGGTATAGAGGTGGCAGAGCATGCCCTCCAGCAGCAGGCCAACTTCCAGAACATGCTCCTGGGGTTCTGGCACGTGGTTTTCAGGCAACTAAATGATATCTAAGTAGTTTTGAATAGATTTTGATAAAGAAGTTTATTTGGCATATTCCATATGCAGAGCTATGTAAGAAAATACAGAAAAACATCTAGAAAAAACCAATTTAATGGTGGAAGTAATTATGGAGCTTAGGTGGCATGCAGTTATACCTTTGCGTGGTCTGGTTGGGCACCAGACATGCATGCACATTTGTCAGAATCACAGCCACCTGGTAGAACAACCTGCATGCATTGCCATATATTTTCTGCTTCCAAAAAGTGTTCAGGTAAGGCCAGTCTTGTAGCACTAACCCAAATGCATGTTCCACAGATATCCGAACCCCTCCCATTGCTGTGTTCCAAGCTGTCTCCTGTGCTGTCAAGATGCCCACCCTTGCGAAAGGGCTGACGATCTGGGGGCTGACGCTGTAGGCCAAATCACCATAGACTTGGAAGAACTGCCGCCCTGGTGGGTCCCCTGCACGTGATCCAGGCTGGATCGCGTGCAATGCCATCTTCGTCAGGAGGTCACTCTCAGCTAACACCCCCGTATCGTTCTGAGGGGCATGAAATGGTCTGGAAAGGTGGCTGATCAGGCCATTTGGGAGAGCCACAGCCTGGAACTTCATGCCGTGGTACTTCTTGTAGCCCATGTAGACCAAGCGCTGATGGTATGACGGATGACAGGTCTGGCGTATTGTGCAGTCCAGGTACCCAAAAATCGACCATGAGGGTGCCCCAAACGTGCTGAGTGCGTCCACATAGAATTGAAGTGCTGCTGGGGACACAACTCCCTCGTGATCCCAATCCAAAAGGTGCAACCAGTGTGCATCAATGTGAGCAGCAGTTCTGTTTGTGATCTCAGAGATCACCAACTGACTGCGGGCATACTTCATGGAGAGCGAGTACTGGTCTTCAGGGCTTCAAATGTGCATGCAGAGGAGACCTAGGCATTCAAGTGCACTGGCCTTGTAGCCATTGCATGTGATGAGGGGGTCAGGGAGGTCTGTGAGTTCTTAAATTGTAATCAGCTCATCAACAGTGAAACTGTTGACCAAATCAGCAGAGATCACACATCAAAGACCATCTGTGCTCACCAAAATTGCCAGATGCATTCTGCCTCCCACATAGACCATAGAAAACCCTCAGATATATGCTCACCCCCTTGGTCAGGACGTGGGGGGATGTCTTGGTAGGTGTCCAGGACAGCAAGCCATGAAGCTGACATGTCAGAATCACTGAGGGCAAGTCTCTGGATGAGATCACTGGCAGGGAAAACTACGGTAGAGGAGGTAGTCTCCAAAGCGATGACGATCGATGTGACAGTGCAATGGAAAACTATGGTAGAGGAGGTAGTCTCCAAAGCGATGACAATCAATGTGACAGTGCAATGGAAAACTACGGTAGAGGAGGTAGTCTCCAAAGCGATGACGATTGATGTGACAGTGCAATGGAAAACTTCATGGCGATCATGGTGGGTTGGGTCGTCCATGGTGGTGGTGGACATGTCGTGTCGACGCATGCTACTAATGTCCCCAGGGCCTATATTGAGTACCAGATATCCGGCAGTATCTGGTATCAACCCCAAGGCAGAACTAGGGCTAACGAATGGTCTCTACCTCATGAGTATTTCACAGGGCTCTAGGCTGCTGTTGAATCTCAAGGAGGGCATGAGCTCGCCAAGCTTATCTACCACGTGTCCTACCCTAGAAAAGATCAAATTCAACAGGCGGATTCTGGGTGAAACATGGGCATCGTGTCTTGGAGGAAACAATGATTATAATCTTGATGAGATTTTGGAGAATGAAGTGACAGCCACTAGGTGTGATGAGAGCACAGAAACTATGCCATACCATGTATCTTTGTAAATACTTTCAAGGTACAGGTTTCCGATATTGAATATTTCGTATAATTGTACACAACTACCCATTCGGACTTGGCCTCTGGCACCTCACATCACTGAAGCCACTATAACCATGAAGGGCATATAGGAGTGTGCAGTACTAGGTCGCCCAAACGCTAAATAGCCAATCTAATACCGTGAGCGTTTCTTTCATGACAGATGTCACAGGCAGAGTCACGGACCGGCGACCTTTGCCACAGCAGTGTGTTACTCACTGCGGAAGGGTTCCATAACAAAGATCTGGCCTTTACCTACGTTATCACACGGCTATATCCTTCTCCTTCTCTTCAGACTGGTTTTCTTTCCGCTCGCAACATGGCCTCGCGTAGCCGACGCGTTCAGAAACCCAAAACGTCCAAATCCTCGCTTGTCTCACACACCTTTCCGCCATTTTACGCGTGCTATCTCCTCAAGTCGGTCAAACATCCCAAATCCATCACGACTTACATTGGCAGCACCCCGCATCCACCACGTCGCATCCGTCAGCACAATGGTGAAATCACACAAGGGGCGTGGAAGACCTCCCGGAATAGGCCATGGGTTGTGAGTATGATTGTACACGGCTTTCCTAGCAAACTTGCCGCACTGCAGTTCGAATGGGCGTGGCAGCATCCCAACTTATCGAGACACCTGAGGGGGGAAGAAATGGCTAAAGGAAGGTCCCTAAAAGGAAACATTGCGTACGTCCATGACTTATGGATAAGGGAAAGGCTCTCTGATATGTGTAAGTGTGGGACGCTCGATGCTCACGACACATCCGTACACTACCTGGCCATTGCACGTCAAACTGTTCACACCTGAAGCTGTGAAAGGATGGGCTGACGCGTGCAAAGACTCGACTCCCCTCCCACCTGGTTTGACTGTTTCTGTCGAATTAGAGGGCGTTGACGGGAAGCGCGATGATGTGGGTAGTGGACGTAATGGTCCAATCGATGTAACCGATAGTAAGTTCTTTTTTTTATGGTGTAAAATTTTAAATAACCTTTTTCCAGAGACTTTCACGTCAGAGCATCTCGCCAAACACATGGCCATGCTTGCCACAGGTAAAACCCAAAAGTGCACCATTTGTGAATCAGATCTGGATCTTCAAACAATCGTATGCTTTACTTTACATTTTGTGAAGAGAAGCAACTTATTAGTTCGCAGGATACTCTATCTCTAGCCCTCTGCCCTACATCTGACTGCACTGCTTACTCGCATCTTACCTGTCTTGCGGCTTCATTCCTAAACCTATCTGGTGCATCTTCGTCCGATGAACCACCTTTGATTCCCCGTGGAGGGACATGCAAAGCATGCCAAAAGTACACCCTTTGGGGAGACGTCGTGCGTGGATGTTATCGCCGTCGAACTGGAGGACCCGGTACGGCCCTGGAACAATCTGCTATTATTGAAGAAGCAGAGGGGGAAAGTGATAGCGATGGTGGTGAAATTTTTGGAGATGGCCCTGAAGATGCTCCCCACGTATCCCCAGGGAAACGTAAAATCCAACCTGCGAAGACTGCCAGAACCGAGTCGAAGGCCGCTGCAAAAGGCAAGAAAAAACAAGTTCAGATCGCTCCCTCCAACGAGGAAAGCGAGTTTTTCAACCTTAATGCCATCCCCGGGTCGAGTTCTACACCTTCGCACTTTGCGAGTCGAATGCCTGTATCGAAGAAAGCTAAGGCACCACCGCGTCCGCGCGGTCGGCCTCCAGGCTCAAGATCGAAACCAAAGCCCGTGGTGCAGCCTTGCGTTGGGGTCTCTGGTGAATTCTTCGACATTGATGAATTTTCATCGTCAGAGAGCGACCCTGTTCCGACAGTCTCGAGGCGTCGCAAATCGAGAGCTCGGTCTGACACTGAGCTTACGGATGCAATAGCGTCAATGCGGATACGTCATTCTTCTGACGTTGATATGCCAAGCCAAGATCGTCAACCCTCATCTCCACGAGGAACCTTGAGAGGCCTGCCGCGAGGCGTTCCGGCGAGACACCTCGACGACGATCCAGATACAGTGATCGAAATCTCTGACTGAACAATTGCCGGATGAGTCTGGTTTATATAATTCTAAAGCTTACTTCTGGCTCGCTGAGTCCAAACTTGGTTTCGAGGGAGTTGTGTGTTTTCTGTAGGACACCATTTGCGGATGCAACTACTTAGCTTTTGAAGGTAGACAGGACATCCATATTCCGAATGTCCGCGGATCCGGTGAGATGTACGTCAAGTAGCGGGTTTTGTGGGATGATATTTCCCTGGCTCAGTGGTATGAAGTGAGTCTCGAAGCTTGAAACGGAGACGCCGAAGATCGCATGATCACAAACAAGTTGCTCATGGCAAGTCATATGCAAGAAATTTCCTATGAAGTGTTGCACTCAACTCTCACGCATGGCCACGCGCGGCTAGGACACAGATTGGCGCTATCAAATTGCATCAAAAATTTACACAAAGCTGTCCCTATTCTATAAGTAGCACTATTTCAACAGCTCGACGCCTGCTCGTCAACTCCTGGACCTTTCCTCTGCCTGGGCGGATCTCACCAGGGGATCAGTGTACTGATATTACGAGAACCTACCATTATGCTGTGTTTCATCGTACCCGGACTCAGTTCAGTAATAGAGCAAATGATAAATAACTAACGGAATTTGCAACATTTCATAATCCATTCAGCTCGAGCCCTCATGTCTACCTGTATTCCCCCGCATATCAAAGTTGACGACACGCTTGGAGCCGCGCTAATAGGAGGCTTGTTGACTGCCTTGTAGGATGCGTTTTCTTATTCAGATGATCACCCTGTCATTTTTTAAACAGCCTTTTTGGAATGACGTTACTCCAAACATTCAGTTATTTTCGGACGTTTGGGAATGATCCCAAGGGGCTCAAAGCTTTTGTTAATTGGATCTCATTGGGGTCGCCTGGTGCTCATTTCATCCTGCACTAATATCTTTGTGCGCAGGTCTTTGGAGTTCTGCTTTCCGACGCCGCGCACATGGGTCTCGTCATACATGTCATTTATTGGTAAGTATTCACTCGCCTCATTCATAATCTTCTAAGACATAAAGGTTTCCGAATTCAGGTATCTCATCACAAATTACTTAAATCCTGAGGCCGTTACCATGCTTCCGACATCATTCGCTGTGCGTTCTATCCTGGCATCTAGTATAGGGAGGACATAAGCTTCTAACCAGATACTAGGCTAGCATCGTTGTTACCGTAAGCCCGTCGCGAAGCCCTTTATTGTACCGGCGCTTACCGACTTACTCCAGAACATAAGCGATGTCGCAATACGCCTCTTCTACTGCCATAGGGTTTGGATAAGTCAGTTGCCAACACCTAACTATATTTTTAATAAAGAAAGATACTCAACTTGGTCTGTTATGTAGTGAGTCGTGGCAGCAAACTTTTAACGTTGCCTTTAATTGTTTTAATCGTCGTGTTGTTTGTGTCTGGGTTTGGATATGGTGCTAAAAGGTATGCTGGCTGTGTTCGAATGAATGGTGCTGAGGTTGTTGTAGTTCCCAGCTCCATACTGTTTCAAAACTGCATTCGATTTCATGGCTGTTATATACCGCATTTTCGCTCTCGCTGGTCGTGGATGCGTATATTGCGCTAAGCCTCTGCATTCTCCTCTCTACTTCCCGGTCCGTGATGTGCAAAGCGAATTCAATCATTGATATTCTCATCGTTTACACTGTAAACACGGGAGTTATCACTAGTATCAGTGCCGCGGTGTCTCTCTTCACCGTTCGTCACGAAAACTCTCCCGATCGTCCGTGATTCAATGACTGTCTAGCAGTACGTTGCAATGCCAAACAACTTCATATTCATAGCTAGCTACTTCCCACTTAGCAAGTGTGAGTCCGCCATTATATTCAGACATCTCTAGGATATACTTAGCACGTCTCTACAGTCTATGTGAACGCATTGCTTGCTACTTTGAATGCTCGTGAAACTCTCCGCAACGTTTCTCGAGGGCAAGGCAACGTGGACGTCTCTTCCCCATGTTACAGTCCAAGAATGGAGGTAGGCAATTATCCCAACGAAACCAACCCACAAAGTCAAACAAGCTACCCACTCGAGGGCGCGGAATCTGGGAAGCCTCAGTTGACCTGTGGCGACTCAAATGTATTTGTAGGCGGAACTTACCTTGGTTTGTAAAACTGCGAATTTTTTTATAGGAACCATCGGCCCATGCAACATCTATTACTGCGACAATCGACATCCGTCACGATGTTTAAGGAAACGAGACCTGATGGTGACTTCGCCGAAGCTTTGGATATTTTGTGACCATGTTGTCCATGATTCGGCGCCGAATCATGTATTATAAAACTATGACGGGCATGTCAAGCTGCGGCTCTTGCCAGTGTATGATCTCGTTCCGGACCATGCCTTTGACAGTGTGTTCTGTTCTGTTCTCTACATGTGAACACGGCGAACCCGAACGTCAGAAGATATGCAGACTACTAAATAGTGTTTCTCTCCCCAGGGCCGGTGGAAATTTTAAGTCGTCAAGCTTATAAAGGTAACTGCACAGCAACCTCGCTCCTTTTATAATTATAGTAAGTCCTCTTCAGCTGTGCACTGTTTCCTTATGTAAACAAGAATCTATTTAATTGGCAGGTTTAACTAGGCGATTACTCGTCGTAAAATAGTATTATTGCACCATCAATAATTGATATCGAGCCTGCATGATTTGGGTCTCTGATGTTGGGTCCCAGGCTTCTGTACATAAAATTCAGCCACCAAGGACTTCAAAATGTGCGTGGCTTTCACCAAATTCCGATGTAATTCAGACGTCAATGGGAGAAGCATGCTCTTTTATCATACCCTATCAGTCCCAATTGACATGTAATATGCAGGAATCACGCTCTAATCTGAGTTGCTATGCAGGAATCTGACGCTAGTCCAGCTGTGCGGCGCTGCCTCAATGTCAGACACTCCTGACGAGTTTTCAATCTGACTCGTCTGATGTGAACTTCATGAATTCACTGTGGCACCTAACTATGCCAACCTAAGTTTAGTGATTCGAACTCCCCGCAACAGCCTATGAAGAAGATTAAGTGTTACAATAAAACAGTCCGTGTCATAGATACACATTTATTAGTCCGACGTCATGCCAATCCACTCGGTGGACTTCCGACGATAGCATCATCCGAATTCTGACCATCTCCCTTCTCACCTCGTGCTCTAAAGGCACGCTCCTCGTCCATCTCGAGCGTCAGCGGAATTTCACGAGAGAGAAAGACCGTCACTAATCCTAGTGCAGCAAGCGCCACCATCACCTTGTACATAACATTGAGAGCGTCCATGAATGCGGTGCGAACCTCGTCTTGTTCAGGTTGGCCCAAGGTAGGGATTAAGGGAATGGCGGAATATTCGACGAGCCCCCCGTTGGCAGACAGACTAGATAGAACGGTTGGCAGGTGTTTTCCGACTTGATTTTGGAGGATTGTCCCGCCGATGGCGATTCCCCATGACTGCCATGAAGAGGCGATTAGAATTAATCACAAAGTTAAAGTGAAACTTACCTGCCCAAGGCTCCTCACATAAATATACAAAGCAACAGCAAATGGGTGCTGTTTCACAGGAACGGGTGCCACTATAGGGGTGTCAACGAACACCGCTAAATAATGTAGCACTGGTACGCACACAAGGGGAATATCAGGGTAGTTCCATGGAGACCCGCTCCCACACCGAGCACAGCGCTCACACTGGCCACCTTGGCCAATGCGTCGTCTGTGTGAAAAGTGCACAGAACACTCAGTCCCACTACCAAGCATATCCAGCCTACCAAATGTTAGTACGAACAGCTTATTTTTTTGTTCTCTCACGTACCAAACAGATTCTGAGGCCTATATTTGTGGAATTTCACGACTGAAACCCCTCCGAGCATCGAAAAGACAGGGCACACAAAAACGAAGGAAAGAACGAGGACGCCGGAACGTAGGGTGCTGGCTAATTTTATCGCTTGATAGTACACCGGAAGGTAGACTATTGATGATCAGCAATTAGGTAGAGAGACCAGCATGATGAATAGAACCTACATATGAGCATCACAACGACCATGGCCCAGAGAAACACGGCGAAATAACTTGTAAAGTTTCAGAGAAGAGGTCAACACAAAGTAAGGAGAGATTCACCCGCTGATCGCAGTAACAGAATTGAGGACAGGGGGCGGGATCTAGAAAAAATGTTGGTTTCATTCTGGTTCAGCAAAAGATAAAATCATACCGTAGGCACTGAACAGAATTTTAGCTCATATACCAAGGCGGCCGCAAGACCAACCAACCCAAGACAGAGCGGGACTAAAACTCGTGGCGATGACCAAGGGAAAGTAACACCACCCCACGTCACGGCAATCATACACGCGGTGGTGCTCCCTATGATCATGGCGTTTCCTCTGGATAAAATATATATTTAAAATAAAACGAAGACAAAAGGAACTCTTCTCACACCCAGTCGATCCTTCTGAGCTTTGCCTGCAGCGGAAGGTCGCCAAAAGGCGTAGGGAGGTGCATGAAAAGAGCCACGAGCACCAGCGCGACACCGCAAACTGGCAGGTTTAAATCTAACAGCGGCAGGGGCTTCAGTAGTTGCATCAAGATAATATTGGATCGGATCTCTTACAGAATAGCCATCTCCAGGAGGCATGTTTGGCGAATGCGCCCCCAATCACTGGTCCAATACCACCAGCAAATGCATATATACTTCCGTGGATCAGCATCGGGAGTATATATCGTTGGCAGGGCTGCATACCTGGCATAGATTCCTTGAAACTTCCCGCGCTCACGGAGCGGTACCATATCGGATACGACAATGCTGGCAAGTGATGCGATCCCGCCGCCACCAACACCCTGTATTGCTTCGAGGAAATTAGCACTTTATATGGGCTAATCGGCGGTGCACGACTTACTTCTTCCAACAACCACCATGCGCATGCTGTGGGCTGCCCCGCATACTGCAGAGCCAACTGCGAAGAAGATAAGACATGAAAGCATAATCGGACGACGACCGAACACGTGGGAGAGTTGTCCACTTAGAGTGAGGAACGCGGTTGAGGCCCTGGGGATATTTTTCGGCCGTTAAGTCAACCGGGAGATGTTAATCTACGCACAATGCGTAGGCACTTCCTATCCAAATGAACGATATATCGGAGCCAAGGTCATTTGCAATCACAGGTAAAATCGTAGAAACTGAAGTCTAAGAAACATTGATATGCAAGAAATGGAGAGCATTCAACTGTTTACGTACCAGGTCCCTGTAGGACAACATTCAGTCAGGGTACGATGAAGGCGACTATGTATACTGCTCACAACGCACTCAACATCAACGCCATACACAAAGAGGAAAAAGCAAGCCAAAATGGCCATCCTCTTGGCTTGGACCTGGAAGCAACCGCTATAGAAGCTTCGGGCTTCAAGTCGACCAAAAAAGGCTCAAGGGAAGACGGGAGCTCCAAGTTGGATTCAGACATCATGTCAAGAGGCCAAAAAATGTGGAGAGCGGGCTAGTGGTGATGATGGCGATGCCTTTCTTTCAACCTTATCGAGGTGGCCATCCACTTTGAAAAAATAATAGCTTCACATGCGCCAACTGCGCCACTGCCTCGACTTAGAGGGTTTCTAAAGAAGCTCGGTGCCAAGGGCATAGGGAACTGCGGTGAGAAGATTGATTCAGCCCAATTCAAGCCTGAAACACAATAGGACTTGCTAGTATTTCTTGATTAAGATCATGGCATCAATATTGGGTCGAGGGAATTTGACCAGATCATCGAGCCTATCCAGTGATGCCATCCTCGCGGGGAATCAAACATCTCCCTATTCTGTGCGGGTATTCTAGAAGTTAGCTACAGCCTCAAGCGAACAGAATTCCAACTGAGCTCGTAGGTATGTCCTTCTCGAACTCTCAGGTTTCCCACGGGGCTTTCTCCTATTCTGGAAGCTAAGCTCCGCTTGGAGGTACGGCCATTGATATAACAAGGATAAGGCTTGACATCGTACTTAGTGCAGCTTCGCTTCGCTAGATCTATCCAAAACCGTTTGGGGACCTTCACTTCTTCCTTAATTGCTCCTTGTTCCTATGCCAACAGTGTACGAGGCTACGCCTGTCGCTCTGGGCATCTTTGTCCATCAAATCTTCAGGACAAGAGAGCCAAAAGCCAACATATCGACCATTCTCTTTCTTATTTTAGCCCCACTGGTGACATGGATTATTTCACCATACAGCTGGGGTAATATCTGGTTTCATTACCTGATCTGCTACATTTCCAGTGTTTTATCTAAGGTCAGCTACCGAATTTCACCATTACACCCACTTTCATCGTTTCCGGGACCTTTACATCTCCGTCTCACAAAATTTTCCGGTGTCCCAATGTCAGCACGAGGAAATCAGCATCTGGTCTTGAAAGAGCTTCATGATCAATATGGGCCTTTCGTTAGAATCGGACCTAACGAACTTTCCATGCGCGAAGCGGGCGCTGTCAAAGATATTCTGGGAGCTGAAGGTCTCCCCAAAGGGGTTTGTGAGAAATATTTCCGGTCTCATGATGAATATATTTCTGACCGGATATAGTCTATGATACGAAGCGAGACCCTGCTGCTCCAGCCAATTTAATAGTATTGCAAGGCGATGAACATGCACGTCGTCGCCGCATCTGGGATCGTGGCATGGGGTCTGAAGCACTTGCCGAATACTCCGAGCTAATCTCTAAACGTGCACTCCAGCTCGTGGGTCAACTTGAACATACTAGCGGGCCTGTCGATATTGCGGCCTGGCTAAGCTATTTTTCGTGAGTAAACGAGCCAGGTAGAGTACTACTGTTCACCGAAATATCACAGTTTCGACTTTATGGGAGACATGGCGTGAGTGTTTTATTGATTTATTATTTTATTTCCAAGTTAGCTCAGCTGGAACTAGCTTCGGAGGGGGTTTCGAAATGCTTCGAGATAGCGGAGATAAATTTGGGCTGTGGAAGACCGTTGAAGACTTCATGTAGTGCGTCCTCGGAGTCCCGTCCTCCCTCCAAGCTTACGAAAACTCTGTTTATATCCGATCAGCGTCTCGTCGATCGTATCTCATCTTCCCTGGCTAGCTCCCTGGATTTCAACGTTACCATTTGTCTCAAGATCCCTTCGGCGTTTGCGCAAATTTGGCGTGGAGTCGGCAATAACACGAATTGAGAGCGGCACATTGAGAAAGGATCTGTGGTATCATCTCGTAAATCGTTTTGAATAATTATAGACTGCAGCTCATACTCTCACCCTCATTCCGACAGACCGATGAGGCAGGTCTGGAGAAAGTCAAACCACCAATTTCCAATGTGGTTGCCGATGGCGCATTGGCGATTATAGGTGGAGCAGACACAGCAGCTACTGCATTGGCCAGCTTGTTCTTCCTCTTGCTAAGCCACCCCGAAAGCATGGCTCGCGCACGGGCCGAAGTAGACTCCGTATATCCGCCTGCAGATAATGCTTTGGACGTACGTATGCATGGCCGTCTGGTGTTTGTTGAAGCGTGTCTGTAAGTTATTCCTCGCTCCGTGAGCATAAATTAGTAATGCTGAATATTGTTCATAGCCGTGAGGCGCTGAGATTGTATCCCCCTGTCCCGACCAATGGCTCACGAAGGGTTCCATCGGGGAGTGGAGGGAGAATCATTGCTGGACGGTGTGTAGCCTTGCTGAATTTTCACTTTGCAGTGACGTTGAAGTTTTCTCTGTTCATAAAGATGGATACCGGAGAAAACAGAAATATACTTGCCACCGTACTGTTTACACCGGGATCCTCGTAATTTTGAGGACCCTAACGTCTTTATACCTGAACGTTGGCTTAGGAAAGGTCCAACGACGGCCGCAGGCGCCTTTATTCCATTTTCATACGGCCCCGCTAACTGTGCTGGCCGTAATTTAGCACGCCAGGAGATGCTGATGGTCGCGAGCCTGCTGCTGCAGAAATTTGACTTCACGATCGCCTGTCCGAAAGACTTCACTGAGCAGGCCTGGAGCAGCTCCTTACACGACCATTTCGTCTTTACCAGAGGCAAATTGCGGGTACATCTCTCGAAGAGGACGTAATTATTATTCTTATCCTGTAACGAGCTACAGACGAGGCTTCACATCCCCGCGCTCGTTTGTGTCTATCTGTAAGATAATTCGAGAGAGAATATCTGCGGATTCGTCCGGCTTTTCCTGCACAAGTAAGTGACCGCATTTCGGGAGGATGTGGACACTCGCGGGGTTACGACCATCTCTACCATCGTAGAAGCCGTCGCGTGTTTTTTCCGAGAACATCTCCGCCCGCTCACTAAATATGAGATGTACCGGAAATGTCGCGCAGAGCTTTGTATAGAGATGCCCGCCTAAAAGGTAAACGTACGGTTCATAGAGCCATGCCTCTTGAGTAGGCTTACAACTGGTGACGACCCGCGTCGACCCGAATAAAGTGGTCAGCCCGTGATTCTAACGGTGTGATTGGGAGAGGTTACCACACAAATGTTGCACTTCAGAGACAGCAGAATGGCGCACCAAGTAAGACTGAATCACTCTTTCGTCCCATTTTTTCCATGGGTATTGCGAACGAGTGTACTTCTCGGCCTCTTCCATACTTGCGAATGCCGTCTTTCGCAGTCCAGCTGCTTTGATATTAGTAGCGCCTCTTACAACACGCAGATCATCGTGAATCGTCGGTGGTATCATATGAACAGCCTCGAAGAAGACGAATGCAGCTATTGGCGACACGGGGGATGTGGTCTCAAACGCTGCTAGCGTCCTTGAATGGCTGTAAGAGCTGCTCCTCAGGGGTGCGAACGCAACGCACCACGCCACAGTGCTTCCGGAATGTCCCACAGCCAACACTCTCTTCCTAGCGACAAGGTCTGACTGTACAAAATGGCGCAGAAGGTCGGCATAATCTTCGATGGCTGAGGGGTTCATCAATTACTGGCGCTGTGTCAACGTCGCACATGACATACAAACAGCGCGCCCATCCCTTAATGCACTTTCGTTGAGAACACCAGAATGCCCATGGCTCTGGCAGTCGAGCGACCAAGCTTCGTCGATGACACCTTTGCACTGCCTGAAAGTAGCTGAGATGACGGGCTCCCACTGTTCCTTGTCTGACAGCCATGGCCATTTAAGGTGAGTTTTCAACGCAATAGCACAGTCAACACGTACGATTACTGGTCCCATGTGCAAACACCAGTACAGAACCATTGTTAGCATGTCCATAGACGGACTTGTACTGATTTGCGAAGGCGTACAGCCCCGTCTTGGGATGTAGAAGTCTATGCGAAGTGACCGTAAACATTGAACAGAAGTACGCTGTAAATCAAAGATTAAACTAGCAGGCCAAGCAGACGTTAATCCTAGGGTGACACCACACACACCCACTGTTCACAACCACCTGGCACCCTAGCCGTAAGTCCAGCTCACACGCTCAGGTCGCCGAAGTAAAATAAAAACTCGTATTAATGCATCAAAATAAATTAACATGTAAGTTTTCAATTATATCAGGAGAGGAACTACGAAAAAAATGCAGAGTCACCGTTGTCAGCGAACCGTCGGAATACATCAAGTGGTAAAACCGACTAACAGGGTCATTGACTTTATCTTGGGACCTACTGTACCGGTAGCCTGTTAAGAATTTTGAGACCAGGCCTGACATGCCGGGTGTGTTGGGCATGGTGTCTCATTATTATTGTGCCTGCATTTGAAATTAAGTACATCCAAAATGAACACTGTGACTAAATCAAGGAAATACCCATGTCCAATGGAGGCCTGATGCATTCCCCAATGTGTTTACAATACTGTGAGCATGTTCTTTCAGTGGTTGATCTGCAGGTACAATTTCACCTGTGTCAACAATCACACTATAACAAAGCTCCCACTCCATGGAGTCAGCCAATTCATCAATGTAAGGGAATTATAATTCCCTTAATATATATATAACATATATTAGTATATACAAGTACATAAAAGTATAATAGATGCATAGACTATGTCTATGCTGTAGTTGTGTACACATGTGTCCACAACTGTAGTGTGGGAAGAACCTTAAGTTCTTCACCACTTACTTGTAACCTCCACACACCGCTTAATAGAACTGATTTGGAATGGTTCTGTCTGAGCAAGTGTGGATACCACACTTAAGTGTAAAACTCTTACACTTTTTTTGAACCCCAAGAGCTAGCTTAAGCTAGATCTAAAAGAGCACATAAGGAAACAACAAAGTTTGCTAGATAAAGAAGCAAGAATTGCTTCTTGAGATGTCGTTGAGACTCCAGGTTAGAACCAGGAGTCAGATGAGCCAACCATTGAGCGAAGCCAACATGAACGAGATTGTGGATGGCAATTCAAAGGATGCTTCGAAAGAAGCATTGACAATGTCAATGTCCACCAGCGTGCCTGGGACATGACCAGGCAGCACCAATTGGAACCAGTCATCTGGTTCTGATAGAGTAGAGATGGAGGGTTTGAAACCCTCCACATTGTTGCACCCTAGTGCGTGAGAAGCATGGGACCAAGGCCCCATGCAGGAAGGGATGACATCACATAGACATGCGAGTATGACACCCGCATGAGACACTAGGCAAGGAACACCTAGAGCACAACTCAGGCAATAGAGTGATGTAAGCCACTCTAGCAAAACGATTGATTGGCACATAAGCCCTGAGAGACAAGCCACAGAATGAGGCTATTCAACAGAGGAAGAAATCCTTGAAGATGAACTCATGCAGGAAATCCTGCGAGAGACAGATGACACCCATCAGGACATATCATTCACTTGCAAAAGGAGCAAACAAGCAGCCACTATGGCTACTGATATGTTAGTCAGACGTGATGAATGACTGAGAAAGCTCATAGAAGAGCTATGTGTGAAGCAATGCACGCCAATAAAAGGGAAAAAAGCCCTGCATGGAAACACTCCCAATAGGGATCGTAATTACAAAGAGGATGATCAATGACCTCAAAGGGGAATGGACCCCCCTGAGGAAATGCCCAGAGTTCAGAAATGAACTCAGGCAGACAATGATCGGTCTGATCGAGGAGTGACACGTAAAGCACCATGAGACAGAATGAAGGACAGACAGTCCCTCATAGAAATTATCACTGGACAAATTCAATCAGATGATGATATCATCGAGATTAGTATTGCAGAAATGCAAGACATGCTTGCAGAGCGAGCAGACCATTGGGCTAAAGCTGAACGAAAGGCTGCCCAAAGGCATTGCCATGCTCTAGAGTTGAGTGTAGAACTAGTGGAATAAGCGGTTGCTGCTAGTGTTGCCGTGGTTTGGTTGACCAAGCCATGGTTCCCACGGCTGTGACTTTGACCACATAGGTCACACAAAAACCCCCAGGTCGAAACCATAGTCACAACTATGGTTTTAACTGACCTGGGGGGTCGGTCAACCACTTAAAGTGGTTGACTGCGACCATGTAGTCAACCAACCATGGGGTTGCAGTCCAGCAGTACTCACAGTGCGAGTACTGCTGGTGTCACACTGGCAGCTGCCGAACACAGTTCAGCAGCCGCCGCTGTGAATCCTGTGATAGCAGCGGCAGGGGGCAGTGGCAATGGTGTGCCATTGCCCCTACTCTGCGTCAGCCACATTGGTGTGGCTGGCGTAGAGCACCAGTACTCGCAGTGTTGGCTGTGAGTACTGGTGGGGGAGTCGCACTGGCAGCAGAGAGGCAGTGGCAATGGGGTTGCCACTGACTGCCTGTACTCTGTGCCAGCCACGTTTGTGTGGCTGGCATAGAGTACCAGTACTCGCAGCTAACACTGCGAGTACTGGTGCTAGAGCACCAGTGGCTGCCAAACAGCCGCCGTGTTTGGCAGCTGGCTCTATGCCAGCCACGTGTCTGTGGCTGGCATAAAGCAACCAAACTCGCAGCCAGCAGGTTGGCTGCAAGTACGGTTGATGGTGACTATAGGTTGCGGTTCTGACTATGGATTTTGGCATGAAATCCACTAGTCGTAACCATGACTGTCACAAACCCTGACCGAACCATGACCTTGGGAGTCGCCAAGCGGTTCAACTTCGGTCCTTGACCAGTTTTTAACCGAAGTCGCGGCAACACTAGTTGCTGCACAATACCCTCAGGTTGATGGACCTGAAGTAGAGGAAGCAGTACACGTTGCTCAGATGGCACATAACAAATACAACTCATATGCACGAGTTTCACATGCCAAATTAGCTGGCGATACACGTGTAATCCCACCAGATATACGAGGAGTGCGTCAGGCTCCATGTAAGAATCTTAGTAGCTTCACACTAAACAGACTGAGCCAATAACTTTATTGGAGTCTGCGAGTTGTGTGTTACAAGTAAAGATATATCTGATTATCTAATCTACTTGTGGACAACTGTATAGTTGTCCACTATCTACAGGCGCCCCTTGTGGGTGGCTTATATAATACAAAACCCATAAGCCACTCTGATGACTTATATTCCCTAAATTGTAGCATATATGCTACTGTAAGAATCTGCATTCTTACACCCTCCCCACAGACCAAACCTCAGGCAGGTTTGGGAGATTTTATGCTGATGAGGGATCAGCATATATAGGTGCAGGCGCAGTCGATGACGACTGCGCGGCTACTTTGACGGTATTGTCATAGTAAATGGAGTCGGATGGGTCAACTTCCATGGTGGTGTCATCCGCTGTAATAGTGAGTGCAGGTGGGGGAGCAGACAAGGCGGAAGGTTCTGTTGTCGGCATGTCCATATGTGCCTTCGAGCAGGGAGGCCCTCCACCAAGTCTGTTGAGTGACGAATCATTGTCCAATGTCAACGATGCACCCCAACCACCGGCTGGACAAGGGGACATGGGTATGTGAAGGCCGGTGAATGTCCGGCCTTTGCAAGCGTCGAGGACCCTCTGCATGGTCTCGTTGTAGCAGATCTTGCTCTGCTTACAGATGAAATATTGATGAGAGCCCTACTGTAAGGGGAACCCCATTTCATGTGGTTCTACACTTCTCTAGTATCTCTTCTTCCTATCTATTCTTCCCCACTTCTCCCTTCCCCCTATTATCTCCCTTGCCCCTATCTTTTCGTTCAAGTTCGCTTATTTAAGCGCCCGGTTACATAACGGGATTGGATTCCAATCCCATTACGTAACTTGGCATCCATTCTCACTCACATAAGCGCTTGTGTTATGTAACGGGATTGGAATCCAATCCCGTTACGTAAACACAGTGCATTTGTTCTTCATTTTCCTTCGCATAAGCGCCCAGTTACGTAAAGGGATTGGATTCCAATCCAGTTACGTAATCACAGTACGTACCGGCGCTTATTTGCGTACTCCTTTAGGTAGTTATCTTGGCAGTGGGAACCTTAGGCTTTTCTCTTCGGATTCCCATCTGCCAGGTGTGTATCCTTGTATATAGTTTTCTGTGAGCTTATATATCTTCAGATTCCCATCTGCCAGTGTTCAGTGTGATATTCCACTTCCCCTGGAGGTTGCCCTTATACCTACCAGGATCTACACCCGCATAGTTGTCTAGCCATTGGGTTAGCTCATCGAGAGTCGTGCTCTCGTGAGGGTGTTTCCATTCGAACACCTTGTCGACGCTGGTAGACAGCAGCGTTGATGAATCTTGCTGCCAGATTGAGCCGGCAAGATCGGCCCACTGGCCACAGACTGTAAACAGCTCCGTTAATTTCTGAAGAAAGACCAGGCTGTCTTTCTTTGGCTTAATTAATTTAAGCCATACCCATACATCAACATCCTCGAGACGGAGGGTGTTGTCGCCATTCCTGCAAATAGCGAGTGATACTCCCTCGGGGGAGTACTCTATTGTGCGCAACACATCCCTGAGATTGGGAGGCGTATCATGTGCAATCTTGAATGCTGGCATTCAAGTATCAAGTTGCTGTTCGCGATCAGCACGCTTGATGATAGTGTGCTGCACGACATGGCAAATGTTGTGCGTGCAAGCATGAGCTGCTCAACGAATTTTGGATCGTTGAGCTCCCATGTGTCAAACCACTCTGTGGGTCAACAACTGGTGTGCACCACAGTGGGGTGTGGTGCCTTGCCCAAAGGATGGGGTAAAAATCCCATCTGCGTTGCAGGCGGGTCGCCGATGGCGGGGGCAATACGAGCGTGCAGTGATGCTGGGTTGGGCACCGCCAGCGTTTGCTGTTTAGATGTGGTCTTGTGACCAGATCGAGTGGGGCCTCCCAGTGAGGCACCAGTAGTGGGTGTAGATGAACTCACTGAGTCTGTCATTGAATCTGGCAGCGATGTCAGATCGATAATAGTCGGTGCTGATTGCGTCGACTTCATGGCGGATATTTTATTCGCTATTTCGCGATTAATCCACCTCTTCTTATCGAAGGCGGTGCAAAGTGTGTTGAGCTCTGAATTGAGCTCGCGTATATCCTCCTTATAGGAGGCTACCGTGTCCTTAATAAAAGGACGTGCCATCTCGGCAAGTAAAGGTGGCCAGGCCACTTTTAATGCACGTTCAATGTCGCGCATTCGGGGGTTGATAAGCCGCAGTTTTGCGGCTTGCAGCAAATGCTGCATGTACGCATTGCACTCCAGACAGGAGTCGCAATGGACGATGGCAATGGCATCCTTGACACCATGCACTGTCCAGCTTTGCTCCTTTTGGAGCATCGCAAATTGTTCAGAGGCACTAGGAAGTGCCTCTCCTGTCTGATATGGGTGGGACGCTTCAGTGTCCCTAGAGTTTATTGTTGATACACTCACACTGGTGCGAGTGTGGAAGTGGGTGGCAAGAACCTTGAAGTGGCAATAAAATTGTCGCTTAAATTCAAAGCACACGCATCCATAATGTCACATGACAACTTCATGTGACGACGTTGTGTCATACGAATCGCCAACACGAACTGTGTTCGTGTCAAGTCCTTTTATTAAGGACTCGTTTGTCCTCACTCTCATGCCTATGAGGCACGAGTAGGAAGCTCTTGCGGCTTCCTAACTCCCTTTAGCTCTAGATAAGCATCTAGCGCTTCTGACTCCCTGCATGCAGAGTGGTTCCCAGGTGACATCTCCCAATGTCCACCTTACTTGTAACTCCAGCTTGGAGTTACTAGTCCAGCAGTGAGCCAGAATCTCATCTACAAACCATTCTGGTTTGTCCTCCTTCCCAAAGTCGTAAATATAATTTATGTCACGACAAGGAAATTGTTCGTCATCATTGGGTATATGCAGTCTGATTAGACTCACATGAAACTTTGGTAGTATCCTCCTAGCTGTGAGCTCTGGAGGTAACTCAAGTTTCACTGTAGAACTGGAATTGTCCACTTCTATAACTGAGTACGGCCCAATATAATTGGGCACTAATTTCTTTGCCTGTCCTTTAGGTAAGGACAGGTTCTTTGTAGACAGATATACTAGCTGTCCAACTTTGTATGTCGTTCCTTGACAGTGTCTGATATTAGCAGTATCTGTCTGCTATACTCGACTCGCAATGATTGCATTGTGAGCATCAATCAAGTTCCACAATGCTTGTTGTGTGAACTGCCGTACTCCTCTAAATGTAGTATCCACTGATAGCACCTGCCCGATATGGGGCAAGTATCCACTGTTCAATTCGAACGGTGCATATCCTGTGGTCGCGCTGACTGAGCTGTTCAGTGCGAATTCTACCATTGGGCATTTCTCAGCCCAATCCTTCTGATCACTCTGCACTACCATGCGGAGTATTTGCCCTACAGAACGATTTGCTCATTCTGTTGCTCCATCCATCTGCAGGTGGAATGCTGTGGACATGAGCAGCTTTGTGCCCATTATATGCTGCAATTCCCTCCAGAATATGGAGGTGAATTTAGAGTTGCGATCTGATATTATCGACTCAGGTACTCCATGCAGGCGTACTACCTCTTTGAGGTATAACCACGCGACTTGTCGCGCAGTCACTCTTGTCGTAGTTGGAACTAAGTACCATAGACGTGAGCCTGTCAATCACGACTAGTAAATAGTTGTGACCCTTCGATTCCAGCAATGGACCAACAAAGTCCATTCCGATAGACTGCCACGGTCTTTCAGGCATCGGCAGGGTATGCAATAACCCTGCTGGTTGTCTATTGTCCTTCTTTACAGCCTGACAGGCTGCACAGGAGCCACAGAACGACTCTATGTTGGCTGCCATTCCCGACCACCAGTACGATCGCCTGATGTACTTGTCGGTTTTGAATTGCCCAAAGTGGCCAACTACTCTATGTGCATGATCAATGATTATCTTGACCATTCTCCTCCCCTTGGAAAAAACTTCCTGGGGAAGACACACTACATCTTTCTTGAACTGGTTCTTTGTCCAAACCAGTCCGTTTCTCACCCCAAATTGAGGGTGAGCCTCAGGATTTGCCGACACTTTCTTGAGTATTGGATCTCTTCCATAGCCATTGGCTATGGCTTGTTTTAGGTCAAACTCACGTTCTACACGTGAGGATAGACTCTCTGAGTCTGCACCCGATGCTGTAGCTAGTACATCGTCCTCCTCATTACCTTCCACTTGTGTGGGAGGTTCTTCCCCTGCTTGTTTCATCTGCTATGCGTCTATGACACACTGCTCTGTCATATCTTGTAATCATTGCCACTGTTGCGCTGCGGTCATTCGTATTTCTACAAATCTATCCGTTGGGAGAAATTCTCCTTCCAGGTCTAGCCATGCATCTGCATCGACGTATTCTTCTGCTGGGTGACTTTTACCCTGCTTGTCGTTCTCGTAGTAGCACAACAGACAGTTGGCTACTTTGTTCTCCACCCCCAGTACATGTACTGTGGTATAGTTGAATCTGGAGAGAAATTCCCACCAGTGCACCTGTCTGTCAGACAGATGCTGTTGTGTCTCAAAGTATTTGAGACCTTTGTTATTCATCACCAGTGTGAACTGGCGACCTAGCAGCTTATCCTCCCACTTCATAAGTGCTTCAAGGATAGCAATTGTCTTGTGCCCATGTGTTTTGTAATGCTGTTGCGTGGGACTGAATTTCTTTGAGAGAAATCTTGCTGGACGACAAGTTGTCCAGTCCGGACCTTGTCCATAGACTGCTCCGACTCCTGACTTGGAACCATCAGTCACAACCCAAATAGGTTCTGAACTAGCATGATTTATAGGCTTCAAAATTGGAGCCTTACACGCTAGTGCTTTGATGGATTCAAAACACTTATCCATCAAGGGCGTCCATTGGAACGTCCTATTGTTGCGCGCACTTCCTGATAAGGGAGTTGTATACACCATCAAATCTGGCATATATGGTGCCAGATACTGTACGAGTCCCAGGAATCATTGGACATCGTTAAATGTTCGAGGTCTTCTCCAACCTCGAACCTTCTCCATTTTATCTGCATCGGCATGTATGCCCTTGTCATCTATTATGTGACCAAGGCATTCCATGCGAGGCGAATACAAATTGATCTTGGATTGATTTCTGCTGAGGAATAAATGTGCCTCACATAGGATATCAAACACCTTTCAAAGGTGTTTTTCATGCTCTTCTATAGAGCTTGAATAAATGAATATATCATCCAAATATACGTGGACTGATCGACCAATTTGGTTATGAAAAATCAACGTCATTAGACGTTGAAATGTAGATGGTGCGTTACAATTGCCAATCTGCATAACCCAGCTTTTGAATGTACCGAATATGGTCACAAAGGCCGTCTTGTCGATGTCCTCCTCGACTACACGTATTTGCTCATACACGTCGGACATGTCAAGCTTGGATCAGTATGCAGCACAAGCTACATCGTGCCAAATCGTATCCTGGTCTGGGAAGGGTGTAATGTCCTTCACTGTGTTGTTGTTGTGTAGACGTAGGTCTATCGCTGTTCTGAGCTTTCCGTTTTTCTTTGGAATGCATAGTGCTGACACTGCAGAATGTACAGACGCTGATACCCACCAACCAGCGGTGGTATACCAGTCGACTTTGTCGATCAGTTTGTTTCGAAGTGCTTCCGGGCACATTGGTAGTCAATAATGAAACTGTTTGGTTTCATCCACGAATTTAATTTTGTGGTTAATCTCCCTCCAAGGAGGAAGTTCTAATGGCACACCTCCAAATAGATCTGCATACTCTAGCTTCCATCTTTCCCTTAGTTTGGGAAAGTCCTCGGCTGTCAATAACAGTTGCTTGGTGCCAGTACATCTTTCGGCAATCTCGTCAGTACATTGGACCAACGTCAATGTTTTTCTGGTTTTCCTTCCATTTTCCCTTGTCTCGCCTCCCATCTGGCAAGCTCGTTGATGGCTCCACGTGCAATGAAGAGCCATTTGTGAGTCACGGTTTGTGGCTCACTAGTTTGGGCTTAAGACTCGCAATTCGAGTCTTGTGTTCAGCCAGGTTTTTATAGTCCAGCTGTTCTTCCCAGGCATTTGCGTGGTTCAGAATTACTTCCTTTCCCATATGGATGCATCCCTCATCTCTAAAGTTGAAGGATATCCCTAATTTACGTAGGAATGGTGTTCCTAGTATTGCATCGTAATAGTCTACGTTCACTATATTGAAGTATTCCTCAATGTTACGCTCACCAAAGTGGATGTTGGTGTGCATGTTGATGGTTGACTTACTGCCGACACATGCTAGCTGTAGACCAATTGGACATTCGAGTTCAAATGTCTTAATGCCTACAGCATGTATGAAATCTGGAGAGAGCATAACTCCCTCACACCTGCTGTCTAATAGACAGTGGGCTCTGACTCCACCAATCTCCCAATACCCGGAGATTGTTTGGTTGTCTATATGCGCCCATTTGGGGTGCGTCATATCACGTGGTCTGAACCAATGATCATAGACAGGCTCAATGGTCCTGTCTATGACTCCCACGTGTGTGCGGAAGTCATTGTTTCGGCTTAAACCACCACTGATTGTGATAGTTGGTGTCTGCGCCACCTTTCCTCATACGATCCTCCTAGTGGACGTACTCCATCTGCTTGATACGAGCTTTGCGTTCTCATATCTTCATCATCATCCCATTGATAAGGCATGATCTCTGACTGGGAATCAGCGACTAGTTCGCCGATTTCACTCTCATGGTCATCTTGGATGTCCATTCGCTCGTCCTCCCTTTCTTGAGCACTCCCTGAGTGCTCAACCACTTCTTCCAACCGTGCACCTGCTATGTGCGGTTTGTTCTTCCACTGTGGGCAATTTGGCTTGATATGCCCGACCTGTCCACACTCGTAGCACATTATCTCTGTGCTACATCCCTGACCCCCTGAACCTCCAGAAGGTTTTTGTGAAGGACGTGAAGCGACAATAGCTCCAGCTCCAGCTCTCTGCGTAGCCTGTACCCCTGCTTGGGGTATACTCAGCCTTGTTTTGGCTTGAGGTCAAGCATTAGGTGGATGATATATCGTCTGCTTTGCAGTAGGACAGCTTCCTGTATTGGGAGCTCGGGACGAGCTCGGCCCAGCCTGATTTAGACTAGTTGTTGAAGTTGGCTTTGCCTGCAGCACATGACCACTGCTAGGCTCCGTTTTACGTGACCCAATGTCATATCAAGACACATCCTCTACCGCCCTTGCAGCTTCATATAATTCAGTTATTGAACTGAATTCTGTCGTATAGCCTAATTTTAAGACTTCATGATGCTGTTAAAGGCCAGATTTCGACGTAGGGTCTGATTTGGTCAGAACTCTCCTTGACCAAAATCGGGAGTCATGATATTCGGAAATGCGTAGAATATCAGATGACTCAGAAATTGGAGATCTGAAGACTGATCTATACGGGTGTTGGCTTCAACTTATGGGTTGCGCCCTCTTGGATTTCTAGTGCCCTGGTATTTCAGATTGAGGACCAGAAGGAATTATCGGGGTTCCGATTGATTGGGTCTATTCGGAAGATCAGTGCCAAATGTTGCATTGAGACTTATCAGGGACGAGTGGGGTTTTCAGGTATTTGGGATTGGAGTAATCAATGTGGGGATGGGATGGAGGTAGCGATAAATCAATATCAAGAAGGGGTTTTAGCTTTACGAAAAAGCGAGTGTAATCAAGGAGGGTTTTTGGAATGCCGGAGGAGGCGAGGTTGGAATAGTTGGAATGATCGGAGTGATTGGAACGGACAGAATAACTGGGAATAGGTGGAATACCGAACAAGGTCGGAGGCCTTGTTGTAGGAGGAAGTTGGAGTGATGAAGTGTAATAAAGGATATTGATATAGAATAGGCAGGATATATCAGGTGTACAAGATATCACAAGTTATATCGAGATGACACGATGGTGTAACGGGATATGTGAAGAATATAAGAGATATACAAGCTGAAGAAGCTTGATCAAGAAAAAATGTATTTAAAGGAACATGCGGGTTTCCGAAATTGGAGACAGAAGATAAGGATGCGTGATATGGAGTTCCGGAGTCGGAACAAATACAGAGATTGAGATAAGATGTACGGGCATAACAATAAAAATAGGATTGTGACTGAGAATGATAAATGGGGGCATATTGGAAATAAGCAGAAAGGGCTTATCAGAATGCGGAAAAGGTCAGAGTAACGGAAGTCAGATCTGGGATCTAACAGATGCAGTGCTTCTTGAAGTGCTGCTACAAACCATTTGCGGATTGTGTACTCATCCAGCAGATGTATCATCCACGCTGCATACTTCGTAATATTATTCAGTAATTCCTGAATGGTTTTGGTCCCTTGCACAATTGTATTGAACTTATTCGACGCATGCCTGTGCGTGAGTGCATGAAGGAACCGCTGTTGTAACCCAGTGATTGCACTTTCCAGGGTCCAGTTGATTATGACTCGATCATGACACTCGATATTTCGAGCGTACCACTCCAATGCTTCGCCCTTAAGGCGCGTGCCTAAATAGTTTAATTGGAGTTCCATGCTGGACGGTCCCAATAGACTATTCATGCCTAGCCATCTCAGGATCCCTGAGATGAAGTTCTCGAATTCTTCGAGCTCTGCTTTCCCAGCATATTCTGCTGGGTGAGGTAGTTTTACTCCGGCTTTGGCAAGCACGGATTTGTCTGGCTCGCTGTCCTTGTGTTTCTCAAGGGCAGCTCGCACCATCTTTGTGACACCATCTACATATGTAGACGGAGTTCCTCCTACCTCCTGGATCCTCCGTTCAGGATCCATGACTGCCAGTGACACTGCACGTGGTATCGCTTGTATCTGCTTGTGCGGCCAGGGGACATGAGTATTCACATCCTGCTGCACTGGTGGATCAATGATGTCTTCGTCAATCTGATACAACGGTCGACATTTGTCAGCCATTAGAAACACATCCCTCAGTCTATAGCCGCTACTGAGGATGGATCAAGCCACTCTCGCGGACTCGATCAGTTTATCAAAGGCATTGCCTTCAATCCCCACAGTATATGCCTCTTCAACTAATTTATCCATGGGTTTAGCACGGAGCTCTAGTGCACAGTGCTTCCGTCACGCTGCCTTATGTTCAATCCTATCCCAGTGATTGAACTTGCGTTCAAGACTAACGTGAATGCTAGTCGTGGTACTGATGCTATCGGTGTCAGACTTCATCATCTCTCACAGTGATTGTTGGGTCACTGCTTTGAGCACTTCTTGCTCATCATAAGTTTTTTTTGATCTGCGAATTCCTTTGTGGATATTTTCTCTATTGCGAGCCTCTACCTCACGCTCTGTCTCTTCCTCAGTATGCCAGCACGTACTGATGCTGTCTTGCTCTATCGTGGCACTAGGTTCTTGAGGACCACTTCTAGTGCTCGGCCCAGACGGAGGTGGCATCCTCTGTCTGTCTCGCTTCCTGTGAGCCTTTTCTGCCTCACAGTCTACTTCATGATCACTATTGGGATTGTTGCTACGCTCAGGGGCCTTTCCTCGCAAAGGTCCCTGTACTTCCTCCTCCAAAGACTGTATTAACAGTTCCATGCCATCTCCTAATGCTTGGAGTTGGTTCGTGGCTTCGTCCGCTGCACGAGCTGCCTCAGCTGCTCACTGGCTCACTTCACGTGTAGTGCCTACATTTTTACGACTCTCAAAGAGAGCCGTAATCATCCAGGCAATGTGTCCAGTTGTACGTTCGTATTGCCGGGTTTCTTCATCCCAGCATGCCGACCCCTGCTCTATCGTCCCTGTTTGGGACAGTGAACTTTGTGATCTGCAATGTTCTTGGACATGTGGGAGCTGCGACATTCACACCCCCAGCAAATTGTCCGTGTCGCTCATCGGTGGTTCTCTCAACTCATTGAGAGATGATCATAACTTTGACCTGGTTGAAGTTCTCTTCTTTCTCTTAACAGACAATATCTTGTCCGTTTCTGATTCCTCCGATGTGGATCTTCTTAGATCCGCTGATGCTTGCTTTCGACTCCTACAGTCGGAAGCTACAGGTGTCGTAGTTTTACAAGGACTAGTTATCCTCATCGGTGTTCCCGTTCGCCTGTCCACGTCATGGGCAAGTTCAATTATCCTGTCTGGGCCCTTGGCTGTGGCCCCAGACATATCTGGATCCTCTCCAGATCTAGATGTTTGGCTTTGATTCCTTATTGATGCCATAGATCTACGATCTATCAGCCACACTGTGGTGTTCTTCTATTGATTCAGAAGAATAAAAAGTAAATGTCTGTTTACTGTTTCCAAGGATTTCAGCGAGTGTTAAACTCGTCAGTTTTGGGTAACAAAAGATTGGTTGATCTTTTTTCTTTATCGCAGTGCTGCCAATATTTTGGCAGTCAAAAAAGTGTAAGAATCTTATTAGCTTCACACTAAACAGACTGAGCCAATAACTTTATTGGAGTCTGCAAGTTGTGTGTTACAAGTAAAGATATATCTGATTATCTAATCTACTTGTGGACAACTGTATAGTTGTCCACTATCTACAGGCGCCCCTTGTGGGTGGCTTATATAATACAAAACCCATAAGCCACTCTGGTGACTTATATTCCCTAAATTGTAGCATATATGCTACTGTAAGAATCTGCATTCTTACACTCCAGCAGAGCCTGACACAGATGCTACACAATGAGCCCTGAGTATACAGGGCATACCAGAGAGGTACCAATCAGTACCACTCATGGAAGCTAGTTGTCAGCTGACTAACTTTAATGACCATCCTGATCATACAAACGGAATAGCAATGATGGTGCGCAACATGCTCCATGAGAATCGACATGTGAGTGCCAAGAAATCTGCCTTTGCAAAGGCAGGAATAAAACTACCTCACCCTGAACCATACGGGGGAAGTGCTGATCTCAAGGAGTTTGAGACGTTCATTGCAAGAATACTGCAATGGTTGAGCATGAACAACCTGCTTGGGCCATCTGAGACTAATACTCAGATTGGATACATAGGCACTTGCCTCAAAGGCAAGGCATCAAGTGGTTCACTCAGACAGTAGAACACTGGGATTGAGAGATCCAAGACTGGACCCTTGAGTCCATAGTTGCTGCTTTGCAGCAGTGACTCTTACACACTTTGACGCATAGACAAGCATCAAATAAGTTTGACTCCTTAGAACAAGGAAGTCATACTGTGGATGAAATCCTCAGTGTGCATGATAATGCTGCTGGATAAGTATTCCATGAATAAACAGTTCTTAGCTGCGCTGGGGGCGTCTTTGATGATAGAGGTCCTCAAACGGGGGTATACCCTGGAGACTCACTCCTTAGAGGAGTTATCACATGAGGCTTGAGTAATTGAGTCTGCATCCCATTATGACTATGGTACGTGAGTGAGTACTACTGCTAATAGCAGTAGTACAACAACAAAGAAGAGTCAGGCTATAACAAAGCCTGAGCAGACTGCGAAAGCACAGCCTAGTACCAGTAGAGTGCAGCTGAGTAAGCCAGCATACAAGCCACAAGCTGCACCCTCGGTACCAGTAGCCACTGCTGGAAATTGAGCAGTGGTGAATAATGCCCCTAGACAGGGCGTGGCTGGACCAGGGAAAGCACATACATCAGATGTACACTGCTATGAATGTGGCCAGACAGGCCACATAAAACCTAATTGTCCCAAGTTATGGGACACACCACATGCTGCAGGTGCACACATAGAAGAAGACCTCAGAGACGAGGTGGAACAAGAAAACTTGGAGCCACAAGATGGTCCAAGTCACTTGGAAGAGGAGGATATACCTCCTGACAAAGAGTACCACGACCAAATGGTTGGAGACTGGCACACAGAACCAATGGAGAAGTTCTGATGGTCAGATGACAAGTCTGATGACAATCAGACTGAGTATTGTGCAAGTGCAATACATGCCACAGGATACTGCAACAGATGCAGCATATATGCTGTGTCAGCACAAAATGAGAGTGTAAACTCTCATAACCAACCCATCTGACTAGCCGTGGGTGGCATAATAGACAAAACTGCTGAGCTGGTCTATGACTATAGGGCCTGGCACAAGGACCAGATGTGGCCTAAATGCCCACATGAAGAAAACCAGACTATCTCTGGTTATTTTGGGATCAGAGGCACAAGAGCCCACTGTATGTTAGACAGTGGGTGTGAAGGCATGATGATATCACCCGATTTCACACGTGCCACCAAAATGAAGATGTTTGAACTCAAATGTCCCATAGGCCTACAGCTAGCCTGTGTTGGTAGTAAATCTACCATAAAGTTTGGGTCAAAGACCATTGAGGAATACTTCGATGTAGCTAATGTTGGTTATTATGATGTTATACTAGGGACTCCCTTCCTGAGAGGGATGGGATTAGTACTGGACTTTAATGGTCCAGGATAAATAATAATAGGGAATGAAATAATCCCCAATGGAGTAAACACATTCAGTAACGAATGCAAAGGGGAAGTCAAAAGATCTCCTAAGCCGCATATAACTGCTGCTTTAACCAACAAAACCTGCAATTGAAGCGAGAAGGGTGAGCCACCAATGAGTGACTCACCCATGGTTTCACTGTATACACAGTTAGAGGGGGAGGGAATAGAAGGATTTCAGGACGTGCAGGTGCATGTGCCACTTAATGGCTGTTAAAGCTAAACAGGGGATATTAACCCCTGCAGATTTTCCGAGACTGTGAGAGCAGTGGAAAACAGAGTTCACCGACATGTTTGGCAAAGTACCTTTACGGTTGCCACCATGGAGAGATATAAATCATGAGATAAACCTCATAGATGATCACAAGCGAATAAACTATTGCTTGCCTAAGTGTCCAGACTCACTTAAGGAAGAACTCGTTCAGAAAATTGAATGATACACCACCGCAGGGTGGTGGGAAAGGGCATCCACTAAACAAGTGATACCCATGCTAAGTATCCCAAAGAAAAGTGGGAAACTTAGAACTGTGTTTGATTTTTGTTTACAAAATGGTAACACAGAAAAGGACGTAACACCCTTCCCTGACCAGGACACAATATGGCACGATGTAGTGCATGCCAAATACAGATCCAAGCTGGATATGTCAGAAGCGTACGAGCAGATACACATAAAAGACACAGACATCTGGAAGATGGCCTTTGCCACAATATTCAACACATTTGTGATCTGAGTAATGATGATGGGGGACTGTAACACCCCCTCAACATTTCAATGTCTAATAACGTTTATATTTTGTGACTTTATAGGTCACTTCATCCATGCATATCTGGATGATATATTCATATTCTCGAATTCAATCGAGGAGCAGGAAAAACACCTATGAAAAGTGTTTGAGAAATTGAGGGAGGTAAAGCTGTACCTCTCACCATCCAAGTCAGACCTCTACTCTGAAAGAGTAGACTGCCTTGGCCACATAATTGACGACAAAGGCATACACACTGATGCCAACAAAATAGCCAAGATATGTGAGTGGTGGCACCCTCACTCATATGTTGAAGTACAATGTTTCTTAGGACTGGTGCAATATTTAGCACCATATATGCTGGATATAATGGCATATACAACCCCTCTTTTGGGCTGTGCCTGAAATAACAGGATGTTCGTCTGGATGCCCTTGTTAGACAAATGCTTTGAATTGATCAAAGCATTAGCTTGCAAGGCTCCAATATTGAAGCCTATAGACATTAACAACCCAGAAACAATCTGGGTTATATGTGACGGCTCCAAGACTGGAGTCAGCGCAGTATATGGACAAGGTCCAGATTGGGAAACCTGTAGATCTGTAGGCTTCTTGTCTAAGAAGTTTACATCAACACAGCATAGCTACTGAACACATGAGCATGAAACAATCGCCGTGCTCGAAGCTCTCATGAAATGGGGGGATAAACTATTAAGACAGAAATTTGTCCTAGTAACAGATCATAAAGGTCTTGAATATTTCAAGACCCAGCCACATTTGTTGCCATGACAAGTGTGTTGGTGGGAGTTCCTCTCCTGCTTTACTTATACAACACTCCATGTGGATGGAGTAAAGAATAAGGTAGCAGATTGTTTATCCTGCTACTTTGAATTCGATGTGCCAGAGGATTCACATCCTGATCACGTATATACCCAGACTTGAATTCAACAAAGGCAAGAAGATAGAATCCTTGAAGCCAACAAACTAAACGAGGAAGTTCAACTTCCTCAACTGTAAGGGGAACCCCTGCTCTCTCTCTCTATTCTTTCTATCTATTTCCCTTTCTCTCTTCATATCCAATTCCCTAATTATCCACATAACCATACTCCCTTATTCTATTTCCCTCATTCCTCCTAGTCTTGTCTTGTTTCGCCTTTCTCGATAGTGGTCTTGATGTTGTCTGGTTGAAGTCGTTGTAATCACGGATTACTTGAGAATTCAGAGAATATCAGAAGTTTGGACTTGAAGGAGAACGTTTCATAGGTGCTTATCTAAGCGCCCAGATGGACATTTTTGAGACATTCTGAGGACATTTCCTGGGACATTTTTGGGACATTTCCTTTTTAGGTAGCCACAGCTGCAGTGGGGTCCTTAGACTTTTCTCTTTGGATTCCCATCTGCTAGGCTATAGTGTGATATTCAACTAGCCTCAGAGGTTGCCCTTATATCAACCTTCACCCAGAATATTGGATGAAAATGACATCAAATATATCATTGCTCTGGAATCTGGTTCAGAGGGAAAATCCCTACATGAACATGTAGAGAATGAGATTGACTTAGCCATGCTTGTTTGCAATGGCTATGATAAAGATGTGACCTTTAGAAAGGTCTTAGCAAGCCCTGAAGCACATCCTCACTTTGGGATTAAAAATGGATTCATTTGGACCAAGACTAGGTCCAAAAGAAGCATGGTATGTTTACCCTGTGAAGCCTTCCTGAGGGGGAGGAGACTAGTCAAGGTCATTATAGACCACGCTCACCAAGCAGTTGGCCATTTTAGCCAATTTAAAATGGCTAACTATGTTGGCCGTTACTACTGGTGGCCAACAATGACAAAGGATATACAATCCTTTTGCAATACATGGGGACCTTGTCAACAGAACAAGGTCAGTAACCAGCAGCTCTCTGGGCTGCTGCATGCATTACCAGTGCCTGAAAGGCCTTGGCAATCCACAGGAATGGACTTTATGGGTCCACTCCCAAAATTGAAGGAATTCGACTATCTGCTTGTTATAATCAACAGACTCACATCACAGGTACATTTGATACCTATGACAGTAAAGGTCACTGTGTGGCAAGTCGCGTGGTTATATCTTCGAGAAGTTGTACGACTTCACAGGATGGCAGAATCGATCGTATCTGATTGAGACTCAAAGTTCACTTCCATATTTTTGAAGGAACTACAACGACTAATGGGGACTAAACTCCTCATGTCTACATCCTTCCATCTGGAAACGGACAGAGTGACAGAATAAGCAAATCATTCTATAGGTCAGATACTGCAATCAGTAGTTTGCAATGACCAAAAGGATTGGGCAGAGAAATGCCCAATGGTCAAATTCACATTGAACAGTAGTGTCAATGTATCTACTGGATTTGCACTATTTGAATTGAACGGTGGATATATGCCCAGAATTGGACAGACTTTAGAAGTTAACACCACTTATAGAGGTGTTAAACAATTCACACAGCAAGCACTGTGGAACCTAATGGAAGTGCATGATGCTATCATTGAAAGCCATGTGTCTCAGACACACTACACTAACCAAAAGCGAAGAACAGGCAGCATATATGCACCTGGAGACTTAGTTTACTTGTCAACTAAGAACTTATCCTTGACCAAAGGGATGGCAAGGAAACTTATGCCCAAGTTCATTGGGCCGTATAAAATAATAGACATTCATAACAAAACAGCTAACATAAAGCTTGAGTTACTGCCCAAGCTTAGTGCATGTAGGATCACTCCTACATTTCATATGGCACTAATATGGCCATATGCAGCAAACAACAACGAGTTGTTTCCCAGGTGAGACACAAAGTCATTTTATGATTTCAGACAAACCGATGAACAAGAATAGTTTGTCGACAAAATACTCACCCATAGATGGACAAGTGACAAATATTTAGAGTTCCAAATTCATTGGACTCTAGGAGATGTGACGTGGGAGCCACTTGTAGAATGCAAGGAGCTAGAAGCTCTAGATTAATATCTAGAGCTGCGAGGTGTAAAGCGACCTCGTGATTTACCCAGACACATATACAATGTGTCACTGGGGGCATGAGCATATTTTTGGTGTAAAAAATGTGATAAAAATGCTTTTGCCTTACAGATTATTCATTCACTGTTCTGGTTGAAAAATATCCCAAAAATGCTGCTTTTTTATCAAATTTTAGAACCTGAAAATCTAGTACATATTTCACATTTCTGGGCATGGGAAATGGATGGAAATGTGAGAAATAATGAATTTATTCATTGATTTCATGCCACAAAAATGTAAGGGCAATCTTGGTTTTCATTGACATTTTCACCAGAAAAGAACCAATTTTTTTTCAAGATTTCATAATAGAAAAAAGGTGAGAAAATTAGTAAAATATATGAGATTTTCATGCAATTTTTCAAAACTATTAGCCAATGAATAATCCAACATTTTTCTTTAGTTTTGGCAAGGAAAAACCTCATGGATAAATGTTTATCCAATGGATAATCATTCGCCCATAGGCAATATATAACAAGTTTTCTGAACCGAAAAGGCAAGGAAAAACCTCATGGATAAATGTTTATCCAATGGATAATCATTCACCCATAGGCAATATATAACAAGTTTTCTGAACCAAAAAGGCAATGAAAAAGTCAGTGGATAAGAGTTTATCCCATGGATAATCATTCACCTGTAAGCAATATATAACAAGTTTTCTGAACCAAAAGGGCAATGAAAAATTCAGTGGATAAGAGTTTATCCTATGGATAATCATTCTCCCATATGGGGTAAATGCTCTGCCTATGGAAGAATGATTATCCATGGGATAAACTCTTATCCACTGACTTTTTCATTACCTTTTTGATTCAGAAAACCTGTTATATATTGCCTATGGGTGAATGATTATCCATTGGATAAACATTTATCCATGAGGTTTTTCCTTGCCAAAACTAAAGAAAAATGTTGGATTATTCATTGGCTAATAGTTTTGAAAAATTGCATGAAAATCTCATATATTTTACTAATTTTCTCACCTTTTTTCTATTATGAAATCTTGGATAAATTCATCATTTCTCACATTTTCCATCCATTTCCCATGCCTAGAAATGTGAAATATGTATCAGATTTTCAGGTTCTAAAATTCCAAAAAAAAAGCAGCATTTTTGGGATATTTTTCAACCAGAACAGTGAATGAATAATCTGTAAGGCAAAAGCATTTTTATCACATTTTCTACACTAAAAATCTGCTCATGCCCCCAGTGTGTCTGGTCACATGACTCAATTTGAGTCCTGCCTGTGGCCAAAAAAGAGGAATGCCATGGGTGCTACTTTTTCTTCACCATCCCACTACCACAGTGAGACATGAGTGACAAAAACCCTGATGCAGCATGAGCCTGCTGAAAAGCAGGCTAAGACTCAGTTATTGGGCACTGCTCGATTACTCACTGAATATTGGCATAAAACCAAGTGGCAGATTCACAGTCTGCGACATGCAATAATACTGTTGCATAAATGCGACTGTGGGCCATGTGAGGCCCATTTAACTCACGTACTTGCTGCCATGCAGGCTGGCAAGATGCACTTCAGTAAAGATGAAGTGCAGGATGCCATGTACGAGGCATATCCTGACCTTGCACGTCTGTATACTGACAAAATAGATCAGCTTATGTAAAGAAAAGCTCTCATACTGTGAGAAATGGTATAATGACATGCACTGCAAATTAGACATGGCACAAGAAAAAATATGTGATTGCAAATTGCGTTTAGATGAGATGCAATCGCAGCTTGAAGACCAGGCCATGCAGCTAGCTGAGATGTGCAAGAAAGGTCCTCAGACCCTTACCCAGGTGGCAACACAGTCATCTGTACAACCACATCTGGCTGTAGACATACAGCCACAAGGGGAGGGTGGTGAGCTGCCTCAATCACCTCCCCCCACGTCGCCCTCAAGGGTGTACTTAATAGTGGGGACGAACATCCCCATCTGGCTGGTTGAAAAGCCAGGGATGGCCCTGCCCCTGCCAGGTCACGCCTACACCATTGACCTTAAAGCGGGGGCCCCAGTACTTCATGAAGTACCACCATTTAGACTGTGGGACAATGCATCCTCCGACGAGGATGGAAATGCCATCCACATGACTCCTTCTAAGGAGCCATTGAAATGTGTGCTCAAGAAGTGCAAGTTACAAAAAATAGGTCACCCCTGCCATGGGTGACCTTCCTTATTCTCAGACAGGGATGATTTCTTGTCCACTCAGCAAAGCACCTGCACCCTGCATGCACACCAAAAACATGTGGTATGACATGTGTGACATCAATAGCCCAGTGTTATTGAATGAGTATGAAAAGGGAGTTAATCTCCCTTATCCTGAGCATACCCCTGCTCGCTGTGGCTCATATTAAAAAGAGCCACAAAGAAAATACTTGGGTGGAATGTTTTGCCATTCACCCGGATACCCCTGCTGACTTGAAGTCAGCACTCATGCTCTGGATTTACAATCCAGAAGGACTCCCTGCTGCAATCATGGAAGATGCAGATGCATTGCTAAACCTGAGTGACATTGATGTGTGGGTGTGGATCAACAAGATCACCCCACAGACAGATAGCATTGTCTTTAGGACAATGCTAGAGGCTATATTTTCACAAAAGGGAAAATGGGAAAGCCTCGTAGGAGCTCAGTGGCGCATGCCACAAGGAAGTGGGGACTTTAGATCTAGTGATCGGCATGGGTAACCCTTGAGTATCTCTGGCCTGACCTTTACCCAACCCAGCAGAAAACCCATACCCGCCTCATGGGTATGGGTTTCCATGGGTTTGCTGTGGGTTAACCATGGGTTTCCATGGGTGCTGTGCATCCCAGATCACTCGGGGCTTAAAAGCCTGGGGCAGTCACCTCATTCCCCACCCATCCGGGCCTCCCACAGGCCCGGAAAAAATATGATAAATATTTTAAAAATAGAATTAGTTAGATAGCATCCTCAGAATGAGAACGCACAAGCTGGCAGCCCACAGATGACGCCACTGGCCTCATAATAAATTAATAAAAACTCATAAAAAATGTAGAAAAATAGTACTGGGTTACCCATGGTTACCTAAGGGTACAGCAGATTTTCAGAGGCTGAACCCATACCCAACCCCTGTGTACCCATACCCAGAACCCACATGGGTTACCCATACCTGTGCAGATCACTACTTAGATCCTCTGCACTGAACAAGTTTGGTTGGAGTGGTAACACTCAGTCCACTAGTGAAAAGGACATAGCACTGTGGCTGGGCCACCATGGGGTTGTCAACCCCATCCACGACACGAACTTGCTAGAACCCTACTATGAGAGGGTGGGCACAAAACTGCACTATAGTACAGCAGCACAGTTGGCACAACAACATGCTATGGAATGCAAGGCATTCACCCTTGCTATCAGACCTGACCTGAAAGAGAAAGGTAAAGCAACTGAGGGGACTACCTCCTCCACACCGCTACATGTGCGAATTGAATATAGCAATATAGTCACCAACATGGCACTGTGGCTGCTCCATTAGTTGGGAGCAGCCTCACAGCCACTAGCACTAGTGCTAGCATGGCTGGAAACAAGACCTTGGGGTTGATACCTCCAATATATATGAGGATGTAAATCTTCTAGATGTGGAGATGAATCCACCATCTCCCAACACCTGACATGGATAAGATATCTGTTTGCAATGATGTTTTAAACATTGTTGGCCTCCCTACGGTTTCAGCCTGAGGGGGAGGGTGTAAGGGAATTATTATTCCCTTAATATATATATAACATATATTGGTATATACAAGTACATAAAAGTATAATAGATGCATAGACTATGTCTATGCTGTAGTTGTGTACACATGTGTCCACAACTGTAGTAGTTATGGTGTGGGAAGAACCTTAAGTTCTTCACCACTTACATGTAACCTCCACACACCGCTTCATAGAACCGATTTGGAATGGTTCTGTCTGAGCAAGTGTGGATACCACACTTAAGTGTAAAACTCTTACAATGGGATCATGCCATTGAATTAGAGCCTGAGACCAGCCCCAGAGCATCACCCAAGGTCTACCCTCTATCCCCAGGAGAACAGGCTGAACTAGACAAGTTCCTTGAGGAGAATTTGAGCACAGGACACATTTGACCATCAAAATCACCAATGGCTTCACCAGTATTCTTTATCAAAAAGAAAGATGGTGGCCTGCGGTTTGTCCAAGACTATCGTGTGCTGAATTCAATGACAATAAAGAACCGCTATCCCCTCCCCTTGATTTCAGACCTCGTCAATAGCCTACAGGGGGCCCACTACTTTACCAAGCTGGATGTTTGCTGGGGGTTTAACAATGTCAGGATCAAAGAGGGCAATGAGTGGAAGGCAGCATTTAGGATGGATTGGGGGCTATTTGAACCCTTAGTGATGTTCTTTGGCCTCACTAACAGCCCTGCCACTAGGGCATCTCACAAGTACCACCATACCCACTGATATACCTGTACTCTTGAAAGAATGGAGAGTACAGATATGAGATTTGGTCAAACATTTACATGTAAATACTTGCAAGTACAGGTAGAGTACATGTATACCTGTGAAAAATCAGCAAATACTTGCAGATATCTGTGATACCTGTGAAAAATGGAGAGTACAGATATTGTTTTGGTGACCAAAATACCCACAGATATGATACTCATGAGATGCCCTACCTGCCACCTTTCAGACCATGATGAATGACATATTCCATGACCTCATTGCTGAAGGTGTCATATGCATTTATCTTGATGACATTCTAATCTTTTCAAAGGACTTAGAGAAGCACCATGAAATCGTACAGAAGGTGGTACAACACCTCAGAGAACACAAGCTCTACCTATACCCGAACAAGTGTGACTTTGACAAGACCAAGATCAAATACCTGGGTCTCATTATCTCACATGGGAAGGCCAAAATGGACCCTGTCAATGTGGCCAGTGTTGCTGAATGGCCAATACCTAACAACAAGAAGGAGGTACAGTCATTCCTTGGTTTTGCAAACTTCTACCATCAGTTCATTGAGAAATTCTCACACCATGCCCACCCAATGTTCGACCTGCTTCACAAGGACACTCCATGGACATGGGGACTGTCTCAGCAAGCCACCTTCAACACCATAAAGAGATTGGTAACATCGGCACCCATCCTTGTATTCCCAGATGATGACCTTCCATATCATGTCAAGGCAGACAGCTCTGATTTTGCAACCAGTGCCATTCTCTCTCAACAGTCCAAAATTGATGACAAATGGCACCCAATAGCCTTCTTTTCCAAGAGCCTTAGTCCAGTTGAGCATAATTATGAAATCATGACAAGGAAATGCTCACCATCATCCAAGCCCTTGAAGAATGGCAACACTTCCTTGAGGGGGCAAGACATCATATTGAGATCTGGACAGACCACAAAAATCTCAAGTACTTCTGCACAGCCAAAAAAGCTCAACTGCCGCCAAGCCTGCTGGTCTCTTTATCTGTCTCAATTCAACTTCAACCTGTACCATCATCTGGGCAAGACAATGGGGAAGTCAGATGCACTCTCTTGTTGACCTGATCATGGCACAGGCACAAATGACAATGAGAATTTGGTACTTCTCCAACCAGAACTCTTCGTCATTTGTGCTCTGGAAGGGTTGGAGTTTGCAGGTGAAGAAAATGACATCCTCAGAGACATTCACAATGGCACCAAGGAAGGAGAACTTGAAGAGTCAGTTGCACATGCTGCTAAGGAGCTTTCCAAGATGACAGGGAAGTCACTGAGGTCATCAGAATGGAGTGAAGAGGATGGTATGCTTCTGTTCTGTGGAAAGGTATATGTTCCAGATCAGCATGACCTATGATGTCCCAACATCATGACACTTGCATTGCTAGCCACACTGGATGTTGGAAGACATTGGAGCTTGTCTCCTGGAATTATTGGTGGCCTCACATGTCTCGCTATATTGGTCAGTAAACAAAGACATGCAACCAAGGCCTGACATCAAATGCCTATCAGAGAGCTACACTCTCTGGAAATCCCTGAACAATCCTGGGAGACAGTCAGTGTTGACTTCATTGTTGAACTCCCTGACTTGCATTGGTATGATGCAGTGATGGTGTTGTGGATTCCTTATCCAAATGCTCTCACTCCATCCCTACCCTGACCACCATCACAGCATTAGGAGCCTCTCGCATCTTCTGGGATCATGTTTGGAGGCACCATGGTCTCCCCCTTCATGTAGTCTCAGACCAAGGTACCCAGTTTGTCAGTGAGTTCACCCATGAGCTATACGGACTCCTGGGTATCAAGGTAGCTGCTTCTACTGCATACCACCCACAGACCAATGTACAGACAGAACATGTCAACCAAGAGCTTGAGCAATATCTTCACCTGTTTGTGAATGAATGCCAGAATGACTGGGATGACCTCTTTCCCCTTGCAGAGTTCCAGTACAACAACCACATTCACTCATCTACAAAGGAGATTCTCTTCATGCTTGACTCTAGTTGCCACCCATGGATGGGGTTTGAACCCCACCAGCAGCCATCTAGGAAAGAGGCTGTAAATGAGTTCAAGCAATGAATGGCTGACTCCCTGTCTGAAGCCAAGCCCAAGCCACCCTAGTGAAGGCAAAAGAAGACATGGCTTGGTACTACAATTGTTGTTGTGAGCCAGCTCCTGCCTTTGTTCCTGATGAAAAAGTCTTCTTAGATGCAAGTGACATCAGCACCACTCACCCCTCAAAGAAATTGTCACACCAAAACTTAGCCCCCTTTCTAGTAGTGCACAAGGTTGGCTCTCATGCTTACTCTCTTCAACTTCCCAAGTCTATGAGCCACCTGCACCCCATCTTCCCTGTGGTCAAGCTCTTCCCAACCCCTCCAGATCCCATCCCTGGTCGGAAAGCCCAACCACCACCACCCCTAGTCCTTGTAGAGGAAGACAAGCACTATGAGGTTGAACAGATCTTGGACAGTCAACTTCACTGTGGAAAACTCAAGTACAAGGTCAGGTGGAAGGGTTATGGGTATGAGCATGATGAGTGGGTCCCCAAGGCAGATTTAGCAGCCCCAGACCTCATTTTCGACTTCCACCACCTACACCCAGGTGCCCCTCATTGTATTTGTGTTGCAGATTTTGACACCTTTCATTGAATTCCACTTGTGCCTCCAGTAGGTGTCAGTGTGTCAGGACACCACACTCTAAAAGAGGGGTGATGTAAGGGGAATCCCTATTCCTTCTCTTTCTCTATTCCTTGATTCCCTTCACTTTCATTTCCTCATGTCTATTCTCCCCTCTCTCTTTTGCCATTTCATTCTTTTATTCTAGCTACATCTTGGGTGCTTATTTAGGTGCTCAACAGGTGCTGGATGTTGATCTTTCAGAGTTCATTCTATATTCAGTAGTCTAGTCGGCAGTGGGATCCCTAGGCTTTTCTCTTCAGATTCCCACTTGCTAGACCTGAATGTGATATTCCACTTGTCCCTGAGGTTTCCCTTATAGCCTTTGAGAGAGCTACTCATGTAGTTTTGTTGAAATTTCCACCTTCACCTGCCTTGGCTATATGATTGATGAGTAGACAAATCAGAGTGCATTCATCAGTTCTCCTCAATTTTGTGATTCCCAAGTTTCCCTCATTGCTGTTCACCAAGTTGTGGGGACACCAGTAGTCAGACAGGGCCTGGCAAGCCACTTCACCAGGTCACAAAAAGAATCAATTGATGAGTGATCACAGCATGTCAGTGGTCCCTTGTCACCACAAGTTCCACAACCCACCCACCACCTGCCCATTGTCAACAACAGCATGCTGCAGATACACATGTTGTGGCAATCACACTTCACTGAAAAGGAGTAGAGAAGGATCAGCTTGATCATTTGATGTCTCTAAGGCCTGAGGTGGCTCAGTACTCATTGACATGCATGTACTGTTTAAATTGCCAGTAATCTACAAAACACCTGTGCGCTGAATAGGAAGATCAGTACTTCTGTTGTGCAGGGAATGGATTGAAAAGGAAGAGGTTTGATAGGTTTTAAGGGGATGATTGAAATGTTTAATGAAAAGTAAAAGATGACTTAGATGTTTCAAATATGATTATGGGTTTCAAAAACTAGCAAGGTACTTGTTTCGTCCCAAGGTACAAGTGGACTCAAAAACCAAAGCTGTTTCGTTGTGTGTAGATAGGACTTGTCTGAAGAAATACAATGGAAAATAGATGTAGACTTTTTTTTTAAAGGAGGTGTGTGTATCCCTTGTACTTGACTCTGGGAGGGAAGAAGTGTTTTTCTTCTTCATTTGACCAGTTCCTTATATATAGAAAATTCCTCTCCCTTGGCATCTAAACCCTACCTTGGTTTTCTCCATTCTTACGCATACCAAGGCTTCTATCCCTATCGTTACAAGTGATTAAATTCTGTGGACGTAACCTCCATTTGTCATCCTGAAATAGATCCCTAGGTAGCATGGGATTCTAAATTTATCCCACCTGGTCCCAAGCAGTAGGTCCAGTGATCCCACCAGAATTTCCAGAGTTCTTGTCGTGTCTCTTTTTCATCTGATGTATTCTTTCCAGCCTTTCCTTATCCTCTTGTACATGTATATGTGGCGTGTACAGTTTTTGGGACCTAGCCAAAACCCACCCTGTTCAGGGCTATTCATGACAGGCAGCAGGTGATGGCAGTCTGTTGAGACTCAAAGGTGAAGTTGCACACTGGGAAGGAAAAATCATGGGAATGACAGCTCAAATATAAATGTTCCTGTGAACCCATGAACTTGGTGGCCTGGCCTTGAGGCTGTGCTGAACCATTTTAAAGACAATAGGGAATCTCAAAATTGAGTATGGCTATCTTCTGGTGTCCAAATAGCCTTCTCCTTCCTGATGGGTGGAACATTGGAAATAGAGGTGGGAGGTGTTAGTCCATGCTTGTTTCCAGGAGGCCTTTGGGAGTGGTGTGTTTGCATGATGCAGTCCAGGATCCTAGAGTGAATGGCATGTTGTGACAAGGCTGTTTGAGCTCAGCCTACCACATGAGACCACCAATGATTGGTAAGCTAATCACTGGTTCGGTTATTTTTCAAAATCATATCCAAACACAGCCTTACATTTATTGTATAGTAATTCAAGCATTAAGAACCCAAAACCATGTATTTGTTCATTTTAATCTGTGGCAACATATATTTTACATTTTTTAGTACATAAAGGTCATCCATTTATTCAGTTGTGTTTACACCTCAGGGGGTAAAAGTTTAAGTAACCTGGACCTTTAACACAGAGCACATCAAACTTCATCTGCTTGTGTTCTTCATTTGGAATCATGCAGACGAGCTTGTAATACAGGTTTTTGTAGGCTGTTCCACAGTCTTTGGCATCATAGTTTTGGTCTATCAGCTTCAGTTCAACCATCTGGTGGTAAAATCCTTTTCAACAGAAATGCACTTTAGGTGGTCCCTTAGAACTACCCATTAGGCACATTGAAAGTAAGGATTTGATCAGCCCAATGGGCCTCGGAATCAATGCAGTTGCACAGGTGCTTTCCCTCTCGGCACTTCTGATTTTTGGTGCTGCAAGGAGCTTCTGAACCTCTGTTACTCTCCTTCTTGGCACTGAACCGAGCTACAGTAGCGTCTGGAGCTCCTGCAAAATCTTCCATTTCACAAGGGGCTCTGAACGCTCTCACACTCGCAGCTCCTCCAGCTCCTGAAACCCTCTGTAGCTGCTTTAGCTCCCCTTTCCTTATGCGCTTCACTATCACATCTAATCCATCACACTGGAAGCTCCTTCAGCTCCTCAAATCACTTTCCCTACTTGCACTTCACCATTGTGTCCAATCCATGACCCCAGAAACCCTTGATCACTGTCTACAACCCTTACCAACTTATCACCTGACATGCCGAGGCAGCAAGAAATGTTCAAATGGTAAGCTTTTCCATAAAACTGCTTGTTTATAAGCTGCCAGTACATAGATCTCACATGATTTATGTTGAAACTTGACTGAAGCATTCGAAATAGATGGCCACGCTGAGAAGGCACGGAAGCTCTGGGATTTTTCTAATATAGTGCGTCACCGCAGAAGCTCAAAGCTCCTCATTTGTCTTCCATCACCAGTACAAGCTAGTCCATCCTCTTGCCAGACCAACTCCTGCACAGTACAGTTGCAGACAACCAAAGTCCACAAACATGATATCTTGTGACCAAGGGTTTAGGGGCAAAATCTGAGTCCAGATCTGAACTCGGACTGTGGAAATATGTCTAAAAAAGCACATCCAAAGTTTTTCCCATGAGTATTTAGTGTGGCCAAATTTTTGGACCTAAAAATTCAAATTTTATATGAAGAATTTTGCTATTTTTTGTTGACAATCATGTCCAGGTGCATCATTGCACTCTTTGAAACTGCCCTATGTCCCTTCTGCTTCCCAACTGCCCATGCAGCTGCTTGTCCAGTCAGTCCGATGTGGTAAGCACTCATAAACCTCCATGCTTTGTTGATAAAACACCGGATGACATCAACTGGGCAGGCATCCAATGCTTCAAATGCAGCCCTCTTCGCATCCTCGAAGCTTTTCTTGGGCACCTGTCTATACCTGTATTTTATCCATCCCCAGTACTATAATGAATCAGTGAAATTGAGAAATTAAAAAGGCAAAAGAAAGTGAAAATACCATTTCAATAGGATTTAATTCACAGTGAAACTCGGGCAAAAAGATGCACTCATCGCCTGCATCCTTGATGACGGTTTCAAGCATAGAATCCTGATTCCGAAAGTCATCCTGCTGACTAAGAAGATGAGCCATGCAACATTTTTGGCTCTCGAATGGACAAACCAGTGCACACTTGGCTCTGAGGCCTCAAATATCAAAGCTGTGTTCAAGAAGTGTTTGTTCAAGGCCTTTTTGTTTGCCATCCTGTGTAACCATCTTCTGGAGTTTTCCACAATGTTTGGGAGTTGGATTGGTGTCTGGAATGATAGTATCCTTCTGGTGGCGCTGTTTTCCACCATTACCTTCATTCATCTCAAAAGCTTTCAGTGCATCTGGAGGGAGGGCTGCATGAGCAGAGGATTGGTCAAAAACAAACAGGGCTTGACAGCCAGGGTGTGCTGCTTCAAATGTGGGGATAGCGGCAGTCTTGACTTGTTCAATCAACTGCATGCAATCCAATATGCATCACCATTGACCCATGTGTGTCAAGGTGGAACGGGCAGACTTTTTAACTTACCTTATGTAAACTTAATGATTTATTTTGGCCACAACTGCTTGCACAAATAATACCATAATTTGGGAAGATAACCAACACAATGAAAGCTACCTTTTGTGCTATTTTTTGAATTTTTAAGATTTTTTTCCATGTGCGGCCAAATTTTTGGCTATAAAAAAAGTTCAGTCATTTTCTGAAGATTCGGCTTGTGGAATTCCATTCTTACAGGTTCAAATATACTATTCAAACACTAACAAAGGCTATCTAACATTTGGCCCACCCCAGAAAATTGGTTTAATTTTTTTGTGGACTTTGGTTGTCTGTGACTGTAGACCAAGGCGGACTTTTTCACAATCTTCACACATCATCTTGAGAGCCAGGAGGTGCAGAATGACGCCTGAGATAGATTGCCGCTTCGCTGCTACAGCTGAGAAGGTATGGAAGCTTCATTGTGGTATTATTCTAATTAGAGTCTCTCCACAGAACTTCTACCCAGATCCACAGATTCATGCCAAAGATTTGAGGAGTGAGCCACTGGGAAGCTCCCAAGGAGGTGCCTAAGTCCCCCTTCCCACCTGTGCTCCTGGAACATCTTGCATGCAGCTTGAGCTCCTAGCATAGGCACACTGGGAGAGGTGTGGAAGCTCCCCTTCACATCTGTGCTCCTGGAATGATCTTGCGTGCAGCTACAGGAGCCCCCAGCATGGGCACCACTGGGAATGGCCAAGACCAAAGGAGGTGCGGAAGCTCCCCTTCCCCTCCATGATCCTGGATCCATCTTACATGCAGCTACACACCTTTAGGCATGTTGTGATCATTGGAGCCTGGAAGGATCTTGTTGCACAGTGTTCCACAATTGATATATTTAATCATTTTTGTTTCCGTCACTTAACATTTGATTTCTGTCTCTGTTTTGGTAGTTATTCAATAACAATGATTTCCCCTTTCAAATCTCTTTCATGTTTCACATGTTTGCGTTCCTCCAATCCAACCAGCACAGCTAACAGTCTTCCGCAAAATTCCGTCATATCTCCTTGAGACATGCTGCTTGGCTTGCCTTCCATCATATAACTAAACATGTCACCTAGCACGAAAGCTCCGCAATCGTGACCGTTAAACTGTCTTTGACGTCTCTACAATCACAGGGGCTGTGAAACCTTCCTACACTGATTAAACCGAGGACTCATGGCTTCCAATTTCCATTGCCATCCTGTAATCTTCAGTTGGATTTTAAAAACATGTTCTGCAATCTGTAAGAGCCGCAACACCTCCTGGTGTACGCGCCTCTCGTCCTGAATGGATGATGGACGCTGTGGTAAGCTGTCATAGAACTGAATGCAATGCTCAGACCAATGAATAGCTACAAGTGTCCAATGGTCAGGAACATGCGCAGGAACAAGCCATACTCTTGACTTTTCAGGTGTTAATATCTGAAACTGGGTGTCAGAAATGTCGCCCGCCCTCAAAGGTGGCACTCACATCCATTAACATTTTCGTAATGCTTCTGAGCTCACCCTCACATCTCTAAATTCAAAGGGTAATCGATGATTGATCACATGCTATGGAGGCAGAGTGGTGACAAATGCTCAGCCAGAGCATCAATCCCCAGCTCTCATCTATGAGCCTCCGCAAGGACACTTATAACCTGTCCTTCGATCCACCCTGTTCGATCTGCCATTTTGGCCACATCAATACTGTCACATGAATAATGCCTGCAGCACCATCCCACATTCCACATCATTTCGTCATTTTCATTGTCATCTTGGTCAACTGAGTTCCTTATGGTAAGAGCGGTTGCTGCAAAACGAACAAGAACATGCATGAATCTTGCCTGGAAGACTTGTCCCATCCACAGCCGTCTCGTCCTCTGCGTTCGAAGACTCACCCTCTAAAACTTGCTCACATAGTCCGCCTAGTTCATCAGCCTCATCAACACGTGACTCCACCTCAGTTCCTGATTCTCTATCGTCTGATGACACTATATCCTCATCCTCTCTGATTTGGTCTTGAGGGGGCCTCTCCATGCTCGTGCACATCACTGTAGTGTCACCAGGTAAATCAGCACATTGGACCCATCTTGATGCAAACGCACCACTTTTGCCCAAGCTTTTCTTCCAGTGTTCACTTAGATTGTATAAATCCTGCAGTCGGATTTCGAGGTGATAGCTCACAGCAGGCTTTCCTGCAATCATAGGGGTATTAGATCTTCAAAGATGGTAATGAGATCTCACCTTCCGCATCCACCTGAGCACACTGAACATCCATGACCTCCTCGTTGAGCCAGGTAAGCATCGAGTTGTGTAGCCTTTCCTCCTCCTCTTGCACACACATTCTAGCAATGCTACTATGCTCTCACGCACATTCTCATCTGCAAGCCAATGAGGCGCACACCTGTCGTCCATAGCATCCAAGCTGTCATCATGCCAGATGGAATCATCAACATCCAAGGCAAATATTTTCTTGATGTCCATTTTGGGCAGGACTCTAGAACTTTGTGGAGTGGCACCATGGCTACGTAGCACATTCATTTGTTTGATCAATTTGTTGAATCTACTAACAAGTGACATCATCAACTGACAAGACCATTTGAGCAGATCCTTCGTTTGCGCATGGTCTTTGTCTTCTGTGAATCAGCCGTGAGTACAATACATTATTGAATGCTGGATATTCACTTACACATGATCTGATGACAATATACACGCTCCAACTTGCATCTTTCAAACTTGTGGCTTATCAGTTTGGCACACACCCACTCCTTCAAAGCCTGAGCATTCACACAGTGCCAAATGAACGCATTACCCCTAAGTGATTCAAGTTTTCACCAAGTTGACACCCTGAGACTTTTTTCTGCTGCTCAGAGTTTGCGCACATTCGTGGCAATCGCATCCTCAATGTCTGCCATCTGGTCATGCGCCTCAGCGTGTGCAATTTCTTCCCTGGGATCAGTGGCCCACGCTTTTGTATGCAGCAGGCTAAGTTGTTCTTGCAAGGTGGCACATTGATCCTGAAATTCGAGGATTCGCTCGATCATTTTGTCCCTGGCATTTTTTGATTGATCTAGAAAATTGGGTGCATGAGTTCTCAAATATATTTGACAAAGTTACTTTGTAGTTTTTTTGTCTGAGTGCTGATCTGATTACGCCACTCCCTCTGTAAGATTTCTTTGTCAATTCCACACCATTTCAACGCCATCTGGGCCTCCACTCAGCATTTTATAAGAGCCTTGTGCTTGCGAGTGACCCAATTGCCCAGGGTACGCATTGTATCACTATCTGAGGCAAAGTGGTGGATCTGCATGTTCAAAACCCATTTACGATGGTGATGCTGCAATGTTATGTGAGTGCATTCTAACTGGAAGTATATTAAATAAGTGATATTGCTTACCCCAGAGACTCTTAATGAGGGGATCAATGGGTGCATTGAACTCCAAAACCATTCCCACCCTTCCCCATCGGAAAGCCTGAAGCCAACACATTTCCGAGGGTGATAAACCAGCTGGCAGGCCCATTGATGGCCATATGCATGAAACACGGAGACTGCGTATTTTATTCATCCTGAAAATTCATCGAGAAGAGAATGCTTGACAGATTCAGCTTTAGGGACTTCGCTCAAGATATCAAGCCGAAAACGGAATCATACCTTCAATACGCTGTGCTCAATTTGACAGGCAATATCATAAAGGAAGCTGATTACCCAGTCGGAGGGGATGTTCTGAAATATTTTCTTGACCAAAGCTAAAGCATAATGCTGTCTTTCTCCTGGAGATGTCATATTCACGACCCACAAGACCCAGTCATGGCGGCACAATAGTGCCATCAGGCCGGTATCAGCATAGAATTTGTTTGAAGCTTTAGATACCTTTTCTTGTGCAGCCAAAAAAGACTGTTCACATTCGTCGAGAATGGCCTCTGGTACTAATCTTGAAGCGGGACAAGTGTCCTGCTCCTTGACTTTCCGTTTTGGGGGGCGCTTGGTTTTAGAACTCGAAGTTCGGGTGCAAGCTTCATCTACCTCACGTTCCATTAGCTGAACTTCCTCCTCAGTGAGAAAATACAAATGAGGATGAGACATGGGAGGATCAACATGTGGCTGCTTTCAACATTTTTGTGAGAAGTTTGCATCTAAGCATACAATGGAGTCCGATCTGTGTGGGGTCATCAAACGAGGAATTCTACGTTCAAGACAAACATATGTAGGAGCTGGGATTCTTGGATGATCCCCTCCGAAGCAAAGAGGACATTTTTGACAAAGGTAAGCTGAGGGACGATCGAGCGTTGAGGGTGTGGGACGGACGAACAAGTCAATCGAATTGGCCTGATTTAATTGATGATTCCGGAGTGTTTTGACAGGTGAAAAATCCCCGCGAGAGTTGGCAATTATAAGGGCAACCTCTGAAGGGAGTGGACTATCACACTCAACCTAGCAGATGGGAATCCGAAGAATATATAAGCCTACAGAAGACTACAGGAGATACTACACACCTAGCAGATGGGAATCCGAAGAGAAAAGTCTAAGGACCCATCTGCTGAAAGTGCTACCTAATGGGGAAAGTGCTTCCAAGGTGTCCCGAGCCAGCTCAAGGACGAGTGCTGATTATGTATGCAAAAGCATGTGCGTTTGCGTATGTAAGTGGGCGCTTAAATAGTGAAAAAAGACGAAGTAAGCCCAGGACAACAGTGAAGTGATAAGGGCTTAGGAAAATATAGAGAAGTGAAGGAAGATAGAAGATAAAGCAGGAGGGAGAATATAGGATTGACACAATGAAAGAATAATGTGGGATCTCTAATAGAAAAGAAGGCATGGGAAGAATAAGGGAGGTAGGAGAGGAAATGGAATGGGAATGATAGAAAGGGATGTAAGGAGTTCTCCTTACAATCACTGGGAAAGAACACCCTCAGAAGTACGGGAGTCGTCAGGACTTCTAGTTAGCTCGGTGTCTCGGTGTCAAAGGTACCGAGGTCTCGGCTGAGGCTCGGTGTCTGCAGACCTCTGACCGAAGTTGGGCGATGGTTTAAATGAGAAAGAGAATACGAAGATAAGAGAAGGAAAGAGGAATGGAAATGAAGACAGAGACTACAGGGCCAAGAAATAAGACCTCGGGAGCTTGGTACCAAACATCAAACATCAAATCAATGTTCAATGTTAGTCAATAGGTGGAAACTTGGGGGTAGGGTTGGCTGTTCCCCTTACAGCAATCAGTGTGGCAGCATTTCTTGCCTGCTGAGGTGCTGGATCCTCAGAAGAAATGTGTTCGACCTTTGAGTGGTCCTCTGTATTTGTCACGTGAGTCAGGGCACTAGAACTTATAGTATGACAAGCGCGTTTGCGGGGAGATGGATGAGCTATGGCGGAATTGGCTCTGTGCACTTGGGTGCCCACATGGGCATTGGCTGTTTGTTTCAAAACTCCATACCACTGATACTCAACCATGAAGCATCTTCGCAGTGAGTCCTATTGATTACCAGATAAGTCCTAGGATGCAAATGGAGCGACAGGGAAAGAACGTACTTGAGGGCCCAGGACAAAGCCACGCTCATGCCAAAACCACTCCAACGAGAGCATCCACCCTGTGAGATTAAGGCATGACACAGTTGCAGATGACCTGCAGGTATTGAACCTGCGGATCCGGATACCTGTTTCCCATGGGTTAGCTCCAGATCCAGGTCTCACTCTGGATGGTCCCAGGTATACCTGCGGGTACCTGGGTCTAACTAACATTTATTTTATTTTATTTGCTTGCCCACTGCCAGTCCACAAACACGTCTGACTGTCAGAGCATAGAATGTGTGCATCACGTGACCGATTGTGCGATGTGTCTGCTCCCCCGCCATTCTTTCCATGAACACACAGTGCAACTGCAATGTGGAAAAGAAAGTGAGTGTTTCATTTTCTTTTGTCTTTGTTCTTATTCAAATCCCGCTTTCTACCTAGATTTAATTATCTCCTCAGGGATATACCCCTTCCCCCACAATCTCACCTCTTTCTAAGTACCTGGACCCTCAACCTCAATATGGCATGCCCCAAATGCAAGCACATTGAAGATTCATCAGATGCTGGTGATGATGATTCCAGGAATACTATGACTATGGGCCCATCTGGCACGGACAAACCAGCAGATAAGAAGTCTTGGTTTGACACCCAATATGACGTGTCAAACTGTACCCCAGAGCAGGTCCTAGGCGAGTTTTCCAGGTTCATCAACATTTCATTGACTCCTCATTTTCCATGCAGAAAAACAGCAAAAAGCCTGGACTTCGGACATCTATGAGCACTTTAAGATGCCCCCCAATATTCACATTGAAGGTGAGCAGGTAAAATACATTTTTGTATGCAAAAGGTATTTAAAGTTTTATGGTGGGATTCTTTGACACTAATTCTGTGGGTGGGGCAGGAAACCATTGAAGTTCATCACCTGTGCCTGACATGACAATTCGACCGGGAATCTTATGGCTCATAAGGCCCAGTGTTCCCCCAACCCTGCAAGTGGTTCCTCCAGCATCAAACATTTTGCTCACGGCTCAACGTACAGTACAGCACAGCTGCACTTCCTGCTGACAATTTGGGTGGCCTGGTGCCACCGGCCATATGCCATTGTGCAAGACACAGAACTACTGGAAATCCTCCATATGCTCTATGAGCCTGTGGAGATTCCCAGTGCGCACATGCTCTCCCAGGATGTGCAGGAGGTTTTCGCAGTGTCTCAACGAGAGGTGGCATGCATCCTGCAGGTAAGTGGAAATGGGCCCTGTGTGCGAGGCAGCTATACTAACCTGTATATCACCCAGGAATACCCTGGGAAGCTGCATCTCGGTGTCGACGGCTGGGCAGCGCCCAACATCTTCTCATTCCTTGGGATTACAGTGACCCGCTGCCTGGGGGCTAGTGTAAGAACTTTAATGCTTCACACAAAACAGACTGAGCCAATATATGTATTGGTGTCTGCGACTGGTGTGGTTACAAGTAAAATTTTCTTGCTTATCTAATCTACTTGTGGACAGCTGTATAGTTGTCCACTATCTACAGGCGCCCCTTGTGGGCGGCTTATATAATACAAACCCATAAGCCACTCTGGTGACTTATACTCCCTAATTTGTAGCATATATGCTACTGTAAGAATCTGCATTCTTACAGCTAGCTTGGTCACCATGATCCTGGACTTCATCTGGTGTGTAGGTAGCTGTGCTCGATCAGAGCACAGACATTGACTGCATCTACACAGGCTCACCAGGTCACACATGGGGATTTACCTCGCAGAGAAGCTAGCTGAGTGCCTTAAATCCTATGGCATTCAAAACAAGGTGAGTACATTGGCATCTCCCCATGCAGATTGCTCACCTGGCTCCAGATTCTCAGACTGGTCACAGACAATGCATCCAACAACGCAACGATGCTGGAGAGCCTCAAATTTGAGTTAGAAGGTTTCCAGGGCACGTTGACGTGTGTGCGCTGCATTGGACATATTCTAAACTTATGTGTCAAGGTGAGTAAGAATGAGATTGAGCATACCTATCTAATGCCAGTGATACATACAGGCCATATTATCGCAGTTTATGCTGAAACAGGGTACTTTGGGATCATCCAGGGATCACAACAGCGATGACGGCAATGAGGAATCTGAAGCCCTTGGTGTTGATGCACTTCTGAAGCCTGTGGATGATGAAGAACTCAAGGCGCAGCTAGACGTGGATCCTGATAGGGAAGCTGCAGATGCTGAGGTCATCGACAGCATCGGGCAAACTGTCGCCGAGGTACACCTGCTGACCAGGGCAGATATTTGGCTGGGGGAATCAGTGGTCACAAAGGTCCATGTCCTTCCCACATCCGTATGGGGATATTCTCACTGACATTCCCTCCAGCTTACCCAGCTTGCCAAAAAGGTCTGGCACAGCGACAGTATTTGTGTCGACCTTGAGGCCTGCAGTGCACAGGTGAAGCCGCCAATCACACCTGCGAAAACCATGATCCAAAGTGTTCCTACATGCTGAAACACTGTTGCCAAGGCAGTCCAACAGGCTCTAATCCTCCAGCCTGCGATTGATCAGCTTGTGTTCCTCCCAGAACACAACTGTCCACGCATGGCTCGCCTCAAGCGATACGCACTTTCAGAGCAGGAGTGGATGCTTCTACAGCAGCCCTGGCCATTACTCGATGTACGTATTTGTTTCTAATGTGGAATTTAGCACGCCAACTGACATTTCCATAACTTAGCACTTCTTACAGGTGACTAAATGGATGTCAACCTCAATGACACCCTGGATATTTGAGGTCATCCCTATTATGGATGTTCTCACTGCCACCCTCAATAAATACGCCAGCGACAAGATGCTCTTCCCAGCTGTCTGTTCTGCTGCCACCTGAGGCCGTGAGATCATCAACAAGTATTATTTGCTCACGGACAATTCTATTGTCTACCGGATCACAATGGGTACATATTTCGGACCACATGGATGCTGTGCTTACCCCCCGCCAATAGTGCTTCACCCGAGGTACAAAACAATCTATTTCCAGTGCCAGAAGTGGCCAGACTCCTGGGTAGACACAGCTGTGTCCCTAGTTTGCGAAGAATGGGAAAAAAATTACAAACAGGCTCGCGGGGACCAACCGTCCCTGCCTGAGGTATGACTCATCCCCCTGTGCAATAATTTCCCTGATTATTTTGTGTCCAGAAGGACAACACAGGCTATTTTGCTGACCTCAATACATTTGGCACCTTGGAGGGCATAGACAAACTGGATGAATATTTAGGTCTTCCAGCCCAACCTTCGATCTTGGACCCCTTTCAATTCTGGGAAGCTCAGCGCATCACAGGCTCACATCTCGCCAGAATGGCACTGGACTTCTTGTCCATCCCTGGTAAGTTCTGGGACCTCTCACATGGTTGGCTGGCGCTCATATATATGCTTAGCTACATCTACAGATACTGAGCATGCTTTCTCCAGCGGTGGACTAACGGTCTCCCGAATGTGTCACTCCCTTTTGGACAAATCCACATGTGCAGCAAGCATACTGTTGTGGGTGGCCATTGGTGGAGTAATTCCAGAGGAGGTGATAATCTGGGGGTTTAAAGAGAAGAAATCACATGATAAAACAGGAAATAAAGTTCCCCATGGGCAAGATGTGACAGAAATAGATTAGTTAGATAACTATATACATTTTTGAGAGTTTCATCTGCAGGTATACCTGCGAATGGCAGGTATCTGCATCCATGCGGCAGGTATCCAGATCACAGATGGTGGCCTGGGTGCAGGTCCAGTTGTCTGGAAATCAAATACCTGTGGGCGGTGCAGGTCACCCACGGTGTCGGTTTACTTTCGGAAATGAATCCAAAAGACAGTGGGTAGCGGTGTCGTTGTTGCACGGCTACTTACACTGGTGTTCGGCTCAGTGCGCTTTGCTATCAGCAGCAACAAAAGTAGAACAAGGACGAAGACGAAGACGAAGACGTAGCAGTGATGATGACGATGACGTAATACGCTGACATAAGCGTAGACGAGATACAACAGCAAATGTCACGTGATTGACAAAGCTGGCCTTGACGTAGACGTAGTAGTAGTAGTAGGCTT
>MU134765.1:0-19222 GCA_015039355.1 Ramaria rubella
GCCAGACACATCATCTCCACACTCATTCTATTTTTCATTGATTCTATTTTCAATATGCCATCCAGCATTGCCACCACCACCACATCCCATGATTCATTTCAGATGACCGCCAAGCCAGACATACACATTGGGCCACGCATTGAACTTCCTAGTCAATGTTCTCCCCTTGATGTTCATTTATCCAATCCTCCTCCACATGTCGCACATCGTCGGTACTATCGTCAAGCCTGAGCTGGAGCTTTGGCTTGACTAGCCAAGCTGAAACTTTGGTCCAGCTTTGGCTTAAGAGCTGGCTCAAAGCTGGACCGCGGCAACACTCTTAGTCAATACCTGGAAAAACCAGGAATGCCACAATAGACAGCTGCCCTTCAAGTTCTGAGATAACTGAATACAGCAAAAAGGTAGAACTTAGTGCTAGGAGGCAACAAACCCATCACATGACTTGGCTATACCAATGCAGACTGGGCATTGAATGTTGATGACTGATGCTTGGTGTCTGGGTCTATGTTCTCACTGGACTCAGGTGCTGTGTCATGGAATTCAAGACAGGCCACTGTCACAAGTTCGTCATGTGAGGCTGAGTATGTAGTAGCCGATAGGGCCACCAAGGATGCCATATGGTTGTGGACACTGCTAACCCTCATTGGATTTCAAACCAAACCAACTCTCATAAGATGCAACAACACTGCTGCCATCTCACTCTCGAAGGACAACTCATCTCACACATGTGCCAAACACATTGACATAAAGTATGTGTGTGAATGTGTGGAAGCAAACAATGTCACCTTCAACTACATGCAGACAACCAAAAGGGTTGGCATGTCCCAGGCACTGGAAACTCGTAGAAATGTTGGGACTCAGAGAGTGCAATGATGACAAACAAGTTGTTTGTATTCATTGAGGGAGTGTGTTGGAAATCCCTACGTACCCATGCACTGTTAAAGACCATATTGCTTTTCACCGGAGTTGTGGAAAACGTTGGAAATATCGGAATATCGGAATATCAGGATCAGACCAGCTTGGCTTCAACTTATGGGTTGCGCCCTCTTGGATTCTTGTGCCCTGGTATTTCAGATTTTTTGACAAGTCAAAATTCGGAGAATGTTGGAATAGTCAGAGATCTATGGAAAGATCAATGACAAGACAGCTAGTCAAGACTTAACTAGTATTTTCAGAAAACATCAGAGAAAATTGGAGAAGAGTGGAATAGTGTTTGAGGAGGATTAAAGGTAAGGATTAGGCTTTTCGGAAAATCGGAGTTTAGACCAGAAATAAGGATTTTGGGATGTCAGAATGAAGATGATTGGAATATAATCAATATGCTCGACTCATTGTATAAGTCAATATACATGATAGGCAATATGACCAATGATAATGAACAATCAATATTCAAACTAGAGAAAGAGATGTACAACAAGCATATTTAAGGAATAACTGAGGATGCCAAATCAGAGACATAACAGGTAATGATATGAGATATGGAATTCCAAGATGGGGTGAATATGTAATTGAATATGAAGTTGGAGATAGGACATATGGATATAAAATCGGGAGGTAGATCTCTGAAGGATGACTAATAGTAAGGATGTTTAAATGGAGATTTCAGAGAAAGTTGGGAAAAGGCTTATTGGAAAAGGAGATTGTTGGAGACTATCGGAAAGGGGGTTTCGGAGATTGTCAGAAAAGGTTTATCAGAAAAGGAGTTTGTCAGAGTTTTGTTAGAAAAGGAGTTTCAGAAAAGGCTTATCAGACATTGTGGAAAATTGGAGAATGGATATTGGTTCTAACATGCACCCACAGAGTCCATGGACATATGTGGGTGCTAGTGTTGACCTCTTGTCTCAGTCGCTATCTTATACTGCATATGAGCAAAGAAGTGAGAAACAATAAGAGTTGACAATAAACATATGTATCAATCTTCTATTGTCACTAGACTTACTTTCAGACTGTAGGTAATCTGAGTGGCTATTTTATACCATGTCTGAGCAAAGAGACTTACTTCAAGAGTCTAGCTCCAATAGAACAGAGGGATGTTCTCATTGCACTGGAGTGTATGATATAATACACTAAATATGATAGAATAAAGAGGTCTCTGATATTTTCGTGGATGTTGGATCTTGATTTATACATCACAAAAATAAGTGCCCATCCACCTGCAGTTCGTATGGATGGGTGCTTAATAATGTACATTGAGGAAAAGCAACATGTGGGGGAAATTATACATGTGGCTTATATTTAACCTTATAATATTTGAACAATAAGACTGCTGTACCCATCACTGCATCCAGGAATTGGTTTTAAGCAATGTACACAGTGCATTAACCAGCTCAATAATAAATTGTCTGCCTTATATTTTATGGCACTGTATCTAATATTCACACACTCTCTGAACCCTTACTTCCACCTCCACTTCATTTTGTATGTTCTGTTTCATTCTCTCCTATCCCCCACCCTAGCCTGACTATGATGTTTTACTTGCAGACATTGAAATGGATGTCTGGTAGTAGTAAAACATAATTAGGGCATCATTGTAGGTGGCGTATGATATCATCTCTCAGGAGTGTCTCAGGGGGGTGTCTCAGGGGGATGTCTCAGGGGGATGTCTCAAGGGGATGTCTCAAGGGGATGTCTCAGGAGATGTATCAGGGGGATGTTTCAGAATATGTCTCACTGGCAGTATTTGTGGGCTGCAATGGCAGCAACATTATCACCAGGGGCTTGTGGGTCATCTCTAAATAGTATTTTAGCACCCATCCTCCTGGAATGCAAATGGATAGGCGCTTAACTTTATATTGAAGAAAAAAGGCAAAATTTGCCTGGGCTATGGGAGAAAATATACAGCTGGCTTATATGCTTGATATTTAACACATTATACCATTTATCACATCCCCCACCCATGCTATGCCTTTGCTGGAGGTTGTGTGAATGCACAATTATGATCACTTGCCTAGCAGGCCTTAAAAAAATCAAAAAAAATTGATCATTGTGACCATTTTGTACAGTCATTTTTCTAAAGAGAATGAGAACCAAACATCTTTTTTTTTCCAGCAGAATAGAGATGCATGAGGTTGTACACAAAATATGTGATTGGGCCAATTAAGGGTCAGGGTGCTTTTATAGTGCAGCAGAATGATCAATCTCCATAAGTTAAAAATCAATCTGAGACCATATATCATCACCACCATATTTAAGGGGTGTAGCCAGAGATTAAGCCACTGTTTTTTTCATGGGCACCTATCGAGGCCCAGCCTCGATTGGCGCCCATGGTCTTTCAGGTGTCAAAAGTGAAATACAGGCCAGAAAAGCTTATTATGCACTGTTTTTTTTGGGGGAAATGAATGATTATGTATGAGAGTTGACAATTATGCTGTTTATATGATCCAAAAATAGGGGGTTAGTGTTGTGATGGTATATGTTTTTTTGTGAAATACTCTTGTATGAATGCTGTAAATGCCCCAGTCTAATATGGCCATATCTCTTCATACACTGTTCTACCTTGGGAATATTTTTTTTTGAGTAATTTCTAGGCAGGTTATAGTTTGTTTCATCGAATAAAATGATGCCCAGTGCACCTTATTATTTGTGCTAGCATGTGTTGAAATAGAGTATATGAGATGAGAATACACTAAAAATAGTAAAATAAATAGGTCTCTGGTTCTTTTGTGGGTGTTAGACCTTGATTTGTGTGTCATATAAAATAAGCGCCCATCCAGTTAGAGGGCATATGGATGGGCGCTTATTTTCATTACCTAATGCTGGTGTCCGAAATAAAATCCAATACTAGAACCATGGTTTATTGATGGATTGGCTTGAAACCAGGGCAGTGGTACTTTGAATATTTATGGTGGTGTTTGGTTATGTGGTTGGTACCTACCTTCATATGTAATAAGTTTATAGTGCTCTAGAGACTTGCAAAATGTGTTTCGGATAAATGTGAGTGTTGCACTACTGCACTTGAAATGTTCATATGATATGACATAAATAATGATGGCGATATGAATATAAATGTGGGAAAATGCACCAACTAGGTGAGCCCACTCTGTAACAACTAATGAAACAATAAACTTACTATGTTTGACATGTAAACAGACATTGTGGAACTCAGCAGTCCATCATCCTCACTAGGATAACCATGGACAGTGATGTGGCACAAATAATAAAGAGTGAAATTTATCATAAGCTTACTTGTCCCCAAGGTTCGACTTTCCTGATATATGATAATCAGAAAGACCTAGAATCATAGATTATGAGGTAGACTAATATGAATGATTAAGATATATGGCTAAACTCCCTTGTAATTGAGAATGTAATTGTGGTTTTTTTATTCCACAGTACTGATGAACCCCAGGATCCCTTGTACCTTCTGAAACATGGATGGCTGCTTCAGAAGTATGAGAAACTGCCAATCATGATGCTGATCCAGCAATACAGTCGAGAAATAGGGATGGAAGTGGGGTTCAGACTGCAGGGGATTCTGGTAGACATGTAATTACTCCCAGTGCATGTGTAAGTATGTGTCTACATACATCCAGGTCCTCATCCAACCTCCAACAGTTTAGAAAAAAACATGTAGAGGATGTATGCATTAGTTCAATGTCTAGTGGATCAATTACTGCATATATCAATGCATTTACAATCACTCTGCAATGGAGTTCCTTTCCAATAACCAAAAATAATAACAATATGGGGCAGGAATACAATGTGGCACATATATGTGCAATATGGTCGACTTGTGGACAGAATGCAGTCACATGACTATAATCCTGGGCCGGATACCTGAAAATCCAGAGACAAACAAACAACAAAAAAGAGGCCTAAAATCGAAATGAATGACTTAGGAAGTTGAAGAAGGGAGCTGAATGTGTGCCAATGAGTTAACCGAAGCTGGCCGGCTGGGGCTCATTGAGAAATGACCAGAACAGAGGCCCAGACATTGGGTCATTCCCACTGTGACCACACTAGGACCCCGAAACTTTTGGAAAACCCAAAACAAGACATGTTTTGTAGTCCACTTGCACAATTTTATTATGTAATCTGTGGACAAAAATGCAAAATCCTGGATTATCGTGAGAAAATGTGCATGATTATTTGAAAGCTGAAATCCTCCAACTGGAAAAGCCGATTCTTTCCTTTGTAAAACTCAGGGAATCGGAATTCCAACTTGTCAAGAAATCCGAAATACCAGGGCACAAGAATCCAAGAGGGCGCAACCCATAAGTTGAAGCCAAGCCTGTCTGATCCCAATATTCTGATATTTCCGATGTTTTCCACAACTCTGGTGAAAAGCAATATGGTCTTTAACATGGCTACTCTTTATCCATTAGTGGAACTTACAGTAGGCCACAGTTCATGCTAGTCCCTGACTCATTTCTCATTTTATTGTAAGGTAATGAAATCAAATCATGAGAAGGAAAATCTTAACAAAATAAAATAAACATGTTAGTCAGAACATTGCTGTGGTGAGTGCTTATGGTCATGCTGAACATGTTGGGTGACTGAGTGAAATGACCTACATCCAGTGAACCAATCCTCCATCATGATCAGGAAGGACTATGGCTCAACTTTCAATAGCCATTCCCAGCTGACATGCACAGGGTGCGCTTCCAGTCTTCCACACTGTCTGTTGTCCCCTTCATCTTTACTTGTGTTCCACAACACTGCATGTGAAATATGAGCCTACATACCACATTCATATGGTGGATGCTCTCAATAATAATACAGTATTGAGGATGAAGAGGTTTAGGAGGATATTGGAAATGTAGTATATATATAATAAACCATGTTTAAAACTATCAAAAAAATAAGTATAATCCAGGCAAGTTAAAGAATGAAGAAGTTGGCTTTGACAAAACTTTCAGTCCTATACAAGAAAAGGGGGCATAAAGGATGATTACTTGACTGAAGTCGCTAGACTGACTATCCCAATGATTAGACCAAAGGTGAATAAATGCCAATATAATCAAATAGTTAAAGCTACTTTGGTTTACTGCCTCCTACACAATCATAAAAAACAAACCGTCAACTGAAAAGTGTATATTATGGGTGCATATGGGCCGCAAAATTTGGTGCCATGTGGAATAGCCAAAGGTCAATTTTAAAATCCAAAAAACCACCACATTATCACATATAAAAATACTACCAAAAATAACTGTAACTAATAACTACTATCGGAATACAATCTGTAACTAAAAGTAACTTTAAGTACCCAACTGACCTCTAAAAATACCGTGGGAATTCGGTGCCAGAAAGATAAGAAATTTTGGAAACGTTCAAAAATTTGCAGTAAAGTTGCACACAAATGATTCCAACTCCGCTAACGCTACATAGGGAATCGTAACTGATGGGAAAATTGTATATATTTCTGGATTTTTCCCAAGGAGAAAATGGGTCTAAAATTAGAAGAACTTCAGAAAATTAAGTCAAGGTTTTCTGGGTCAGGAAAATCTGAGGAATGTGTGAATCAGACTGAATTGGAAAGAATTGGACTGAATTGGAACAAATTGGGGCAAATTGGAGCAAATTGGGGCAAATCACAGCAAATTGGAACAAATCACAGCAAATTGGAACAAATCACAGCAAATAGGAATGAATTGGAGTGAATTGGAGTGGATTGGAATGAATCAGAAGGAATCAGAGTGAATCGGAGTGAATTGGACCAAATTGGGAGCAGTGTCCAGGAGCAAGCAGTGTCCAGGAGCAAGCAGTGTCCAGGAGCAAGCAGTGTCCAGGAGCAAGCAGTGTCCGGAGAAAGGAGTGACAAGAGTGACTAGGAGCAAGTGGTGACCAGAGTGACCAGTAGCAAGGAGTGACTGGAGTGACTGGGAACAGGTAGTGATCAGAGGGACCAGGTGCAAGGCTTGACAAGAGTCACCAGGCACAAGGAGTCATCAACACAAATCACAAGCAAGAGCTAGGAGCAAGGAGTGACTGGGAGCAGGGAGTGACCAGAGTCATCCAGAGCAGGAGTGCCTGGAGTGCCCAGTAGCAAGGAGTGACTGTAGTGACTGGGACCGACTGGAGTGACTGGGACCGACTGGAGTGACTGGGACCGACTGGAGTGACTGGGACTGGAGTGACTGGGACCGACTGGAGTGACTGGGACCGACTGGAGTGACTGGGACCGACTGGAGTGACTGGGACCGACTGGAGTGACTGGGACCGACTGGAGTGACTGGAGTGACTGGGAACAAGTAGTGATCAGAGTGACCAGGTCCAAGGCTTGAAACAAGTCAACTCCTTTGTGCATGTGACTTCTTTGTGCATGACAGATCCTCCAAGTGGCACACGTGTTCCATGCACCTGCTGAGGGCTGAGTAGTGGCCACTGGGAACTGGGTGCAAGTCACTCCTCACTCCTTGCTCCTCACTCAAGTCACTCCCCACTCCTGCTCCAGTGTCACTCCAGCTCACTCCTCACTCCACACTGTGCTGTCCCATCCACACCGGTCACTCCTGTATGTATGTGACTGCTTTGTGCCCATGAGCTGTTTGCGCACGTGAACTTTGTGCATGTGACTCCATTGTGCATGACAGATCCTCTGAGTGGCACATGCATTCCATGCACCTGCCGAGTGCTGAGTGGTGACCACTGGGAACTGGATGTCACTCCTCACTCCAGTCACTCCCCACTCCTGCTCCTGTGTCACTCCAGCTCACTCCTTGCTGTCCCATCCACACCGGTCACTCCTGTATGTATGTGACTGCTTTGTGCCCATGAGCTGTTTGTGCATGTGACTCCTTTGTGCACGTGCCTCCTTTGTGCACATGACTCCTTTTGTTGTGATTCATTGGAATTCACTCTGATTCTTTCCAATTCACTCTGATTCACTCTGATTCACTCTGATTCACTCTGATTCACTCTGATTCACTCTGATTCACACATTCCTCAGATTTTCCCAACCCAGAACACCTTGACTTAGTTTTCTGAAATTCTTCTAATTTTAGACCCATTTTCTCCTTGGGAAAAATCCAGAAATATATACAATTTTCCCATCAGTTTTCCTGTCTAGAAAATCTAGAGAATCACATGCATTCTCAAGTGTGTTTCATCATGGTTTTCTTAACCCAGAAAATAATCAATTTCCTTAGAATTCCTCATGTCACGGAATGTCAAGAAAATCTTACTTTTTCCTTTGATTTTGATGATGTGATTCCCAAGGATTTCTGAAGATTTGATGGGCTCAGAAAATCTTTGGAAAACCATCAGTCTGCCAAGAATTTGACTAATCAGAACAGCTTTGTCATACCAATGGTTTTCCCATGTTTTTACTGACTGTTTTCCCAAGTTATTCTGAATAATCTTCTGAAAGTTTCCTGGGGCCAGAAAATCATTGGCAAATATTAGATTTCACATAATTTTCATGTTCAGAAATTCATTGGCAAACTAAACCATTTCTCAAGATTTTCCTCATGGTTTTCCCATCTGGAAATTTTTTCTCTGCCTCTAGTGATTGGTTCCAACTTAGCATTTTTCTGGATATGCATGAGTCTCATTGCCAAAAAAAAATAGGTATATGGAGAACACAAGACAAGGATCAACACAAAGTAACAAATCATGGTCACATATGAAACATATTTATGTATTTCTCTCCTGCACAATAATCAGTCCTAGGCAATGGACTGTTCCCTTACTTGAAACCACAACTTCAACAGCGTTATGCGCACAGCGTCAGACTTGACAGGCAGAGGTGGTGTGTGCAGCAAATGCGTGAAGCGCATGTGAAGATAGTCCCCTTTCATAGATGATAGGGATGATACAGTCCCATGGCACACATGGGGTGGATGGAGCAGGACTTTCAGGAGGACTTGGTGAAGGAAAATGAGGGTGTCTGCCCACGTAGCAAATCCAGAAAAGTTTGATGCCCCATCTCCACTCATCGGTCTGGGATTCTCCCTGTGATTTTCAGCCAATCTTCCACAAGGTGGGCGAAATCCAGCCATTCTTCTGGTGTACGAGGGTCGGCTCATTCAGGAGCAACTAGGTCTGGTGGGGGAATAAACACTTGAGTAAAACACTTGGGTTTGGTCTTGATAAGACTGTCAGTCGACCAGATAATAACTGGGGCATTTAGATTGTACTGAAAGAGTTCCAGCAGCTGAGGCAATAGGGGTCAGAGATGATATAGTCAACTTGCATAACTGTGGAATATTATTAGATTGAGCATATTATGGCAATTTATTGGGACTTACACCATCACTGGAAAGCTGCAAGAGATAGTCATTTGGGGGGCCATCGAATGTGAGAGTAATACATGATCTGTCACTCCCATGGGCCATTTGTGAGGAATTGAAAGTGATACTAGACAGCATTGTAGCAAACAAAGAATGCACTCTTGATGAGTATTGACAGTTGCAGAGAAGAAATGGTGGCAAGATGAGATTATGAAGAAAATCATGTCACATGCGGTGGAAACTTCAAGTCTGAGTTCATGGGAGGGCAAGGTGAGCTTGGAGCAGAAGGTGTGTATTCTGGTCTCATCATGCATATTCCACTTATGAAATGTCTACAAGATTTTGAAGTGGTGGGCAGTTGGGCACACTGCTGGGTTTGCATGAACAATTCTTCATGGTGCAAGCTTGCAAATGCGAAAAAGCATCTACTTACCCAGAAACATCGCACATCTGTGCATCTGTGGAAGAGCTCAAAGTGGCCACAATTAGTTGCAAAGCAGAAGCTACCATCAGAAACATGGGCCATGGCATTGGATGGAGATGGGGCCGCTGTCTCCCAGGACTGCGAACTTGTCACGCAGGCCCAAAATATACATGGAAATGATGATTCGAGTACGTATGGTGTTCTTGTTGGAATTCAGGACCATACTCATGCACAATTGCAGTGTGGAATGAGTTGTCAGTATCGTTCATGGCCAAGGACCCTGAAGAAGAGCATAGCAGGGAAATTATGGAGCGACTATATGGGGAAATGGCTTACATTTGCTCAGTGATGTATGCTGCCAATATTTGGCCTCCTGATGAAGAGATTGCCCAAAACGACCAGGGATTGGGACTCTCCCCTGAAGAGAGTGATGATCAATGGGAGGATGGTAAGTGAATATGATGGCTATTGAGATAGTAGTCAGACTGACCCACCATAGTGTCATCAGAAGATAGTGATATATTCAGAATTATGGGCCATGAGGGTAGACGAGGGGATTGGTATCCCTACCTGTTGCGTGGGGTAGGTGTTTATCTCTTATGAGGCTTACATGCCGACCGCCCAGAAAGTACTTTCTAACAAATCTGCTGTTTAACTCCCCGCGTTTACAAATTTCACAGGCACAAAAAAGGGCTATACTAGCCTGGGGAAAGGATTTGGGAGCAAAAGAGGTCCCAACACTGTCCTCCCTTCAAGCAGTACAAAAACAATTAACCTTAGAGACAAGGGATCCAACAAGCAAGAAGACTATGTGGTTAGGGAACGTGTTCTTCATCAGCAAGATTGGGGCTGCGCTGGCCAAGGTGGGTGTCAGCTCGGTGACACTCAATAGATACTCATCTTCCCAGCAGGATATGGCAAATCCCCTGGTTCGGCCGCACATGGTTTTTTATCCTGAAGATGCAGGTGGTGAATCTTCGCAGGCCTGGCATGGGGAGAAATGGTTGAGGCACGTTTCAGATGAATTACTCACGCCGATGGTGAAGCACACAGGCACAGGCCACCATTTCTATGTCTGGGAGCTTATGGAATGTCTTGATGGAACCTACTTCATCCCCAAAAGGTGGTTCATCAAAAAGGGAGGTGAAATGTGGTCTCGAGGCCATAATGTGGTTGTGTTCAACAGCAATACACCACCTCCAACCTCCACCATGATCTTCCGCCAGTTCCCCCTCAAACTGATGCAGCTCCATACATGCCCCCCAATGCAACCACTCCCATCATTTTCAACTCCACCGTCGACATTAACTTGCCTGCACACTCTTTCACCTCATCCAGTAACCACCAGCTGGGCCATTTGACAGTCCCAATTGACCCATTTTTTACCACCGAGTATAGCAATGCCCCAACTTATAACTCGCCCACCAGACATGTTCCACGCACTCCTGTGGGTACTTGCCAGCATCATGAAGATGGTTACTCCCAGGCAGCGCAAGAAGCACATGGAGCCTGCCATTACCAATGCTACTGAAGCGTACAACCTTACTCACAGCGAGCTTTAAGGCTGTCCATGAGTCCAAATCAACCCACGGGTACCTGTGGGTTGATCTGTGGGAAAACTTGTGGGTAAGGATCCCATGGGTATTGGGTACCCAATGGGCAATACTGTTACAGACTGTTTCGTTGGCTGGTGACTCTGTAATATGTTGCTGCATAAATAGTGCTCACAGACTGTGCCAGATAACTTGGCAGTGGCCTTTTAGCCCAGTTGAAAAACAAGTACTTTACTGCAAGAATTTACTGCCTTTCACAGTATGCCAAGTTGCCAAGGTCAGAAGTTCAATTCCCACTGAGCGCAATAATTTGCGGAGGTTATTGGAGCTCAGCTGGGACCCCAGGAACTCTGGCTTACATGGTGGTTGGGACCATGGGGGTCTGATACATTAGTCAGCAATGAGGGTACTTGGGGGTGAGCCACAGACAGGCCTGGGAAACCTGTTATCCTTGAATGTCACACCTGTGGTACCTTCGAGGGCTCGGTACCTAAGAAGAGGGTACTGTTACAGACTGTTTCGTCGGTTGGTGACTCTGTAATATGTTGCTGCTTAAATAGTGCTCGCAGACTGTGCCAGATAAGTTGGCATAGTGGCCTTTTAGCCCAGTTGAAAAACAAGTACTTTACTACAAGAATTTACTGCCTTTCACAGTGCTGTTAGATCCCAGATCTGACTTGTGTTATTCTGATGTTACATATTCCAATAAGCCCTTTTCCACTTATTTCTGACATACCCCCATTTATTATTCTTAGTCACAATTCTATTTTGATATTATCCCCGTACATCTTATCTTGATTTCCATATTTACTCTGACTTTGGAACTCCGTATCACGCACCCTTATCTTCCGTTTCCAATTTCGGAATCCCACATGTGCTTAAATACATTTTCTCTTGATCAAGCTTCTTTAGCTTGTATATCTTATATCATGTATCTTATACCTCTTTCTCATATCTCACATATCCTTCACATATCTCGTTATCTCACCTTGTTATTCCAATATAACTCACAATACCCTCCCTATACACCTGATATATCCCACCCATCCTATATCGTTAAACCTTTATTACACTTCATCGCTCCAAACTCCTACCTGCAATAAGGCCTTCAAACCTTGTTCAGTATTCCGTTTATTCCGATTATCCCCATTCCTCTGATTATTCCGATTATTCTGATTATTCTGACCCTACCTCATCCGACATTCCAAATCTCTCCTTGATTACACTCGCTTTCCAGTAAAGCTAACCCTTACTCGATATTGATTTATCATTACCCCTATCCCATCCCACATTGACTATTCCATTCCTGAATACCCGAAACCCCTGCTCATCTCCAATAAGTCTCAATGTATCATTGGTACTGACCTTCTGAATAGACCCAACCAATCGGAACCCCGATAACACTTTCCAGTCTTCAATCCAAAATACCAGGGCACTAGAAATCCAAGAGGGCGCAACCCATAAGTTGAAGCCAATGCCCGTATAGATCAGTCTTTGGATCTCTGACTTCTGAGTCATCCAATATTCCGTGCATTCCCGAATATTGCGACTACCGATCTCAGTCAAGGGGAGTTCCAACCAAATCTGACCCCTATGTGGAATCTGGCCTATAACAGTATATACAAGCTAACACTCTTGATGTCTATAATGTCTTCCAACACCTGAATTCAAACACTCGATTTTGACGACACTGACAGATCTACTGAAAGTGTCATCAACCCATCAAACGTTCATGAGTACCCCAGTTTTTCAACAAGTGCCTCACAGACGAAGACTTCCAACCCTGAGCAAATCCTGAGAGGGATCAACAATGCAACCTCCAACCATCCTTGTGATGACTCACAACACATGGCAGCAATTTCTGACCAAACCCTGATTTTCCCAACACTGAAACTTTCCAACATCCTCAGACAAGATGGCAAGTTAATACTACAGGAGAGACAACAATGCATCGATCAAAAGTTATGCCTCTACTGTGGAAGACCTGGTCATAAAGCCAAAAAATGCCCAAAGTCATCATCATTTGCCAGGAAAGCAAAGTCCAGCACTACAACTATCATGCTAAGTGATTCTGACATCAAGGTCCCTTTAGAGGACCTTCCGAATCCCCAAAACTGACAGCTCAAAGACTCTCGAGCACAAATTCGCGTTCATATCTTATTTGTGCCTTACCGAGAACATCACAGACGCTTTCTGAAAACACCCTTCGTACTTCCAACAATTCCACCAAAACCCTGAATATCATCCTTCCGAACAGTTTCAACCAATCATTACATTTAAACACCATCCTTTCAGATTCCCGCTTTCCGCCGGTCTCCATTTCCTGTTACTGAGGACATATTATTTCGCACCATCCAGCATGCTGTTCACGTCAACCGCATTTCTTCCTGTCGAGCAAAAAATCTGGTTGCTATTACATTTGCGTATAACAACACTTGTTTCTAATTGTTCTGATGTGCTGGGCACGCCACTAACCCACCCACTACAATCCGCTGACAGGGCATTGGGTAGTACCCAGTTCCACACTCCTCAACAAGAAGATTCAATTCCATGACATGTCTTCAGGAAACCTGCAAATCCTGTGTTTTTCCGAATCTCTGAAAATCCGACTTTGCTGTGACATCCTCTGACCCACCATAACATCCAATGTCAATGCTTGATGAAACCTCAACTCGCAACAATGATGTGGAAACCTTGGCGCATTTCTGATAGGAAAATCTGTTACATCGATTCTTCCAATTCCCGACAAGCGATCATCAATATTCCACTATGTACTCCGACAAGATCACATCTATCGGAGGGAGAGAATCTCACTTTGGGAAATTATTTTCCTTGCATCTAGTTATGCCAGAACCACCTCGAGAACATGTTAATGAGGCTCTAGCTATAGGATTTCATCCGATACATTCTGCACAGTACATCTGTACTTCCTCAAGAACACCCCAGGACGATCTCCAAGTCCAAACACCGAATCTTCCTCAAAGACATCCTTCCACTTCTGAGATTTAGTTTTCTGACCTCTGACTTCCAGATTTCCGAATCCGACTATTCAAGATACAATGCAGTTACTCCAACTCCAAGTCTAGTCATCAATACTGAATTCCATGTTATGGGACAATAACCGACAAACCACCTTTGGAATCAATAATGATCTCCCTCGAAAGGCGCTGTCAAACCCCTCATATCCATGAATACACCATCTGTACATTCTCTGACCCATGTTTCCGATATGATTCCGACCCTTCAACCATTAGGACAATATTCCAGGTCGAATATCAAGCATCTTACCAATGTTTCTGAAACAAACCCACAATTCCACCAAAACATCCCAATTCCTATCTTCTCCGACACCTTTTTCTCCCCTACATGTCTTCTTTACTCTCTTTCCCCTTTCAAACACTTCTCCGAATATCCCAGAATTTCCGTTTCACTCCTCTTGTTCCCTTTCAAGTCCAAAAACTTCCGATATCCTCTGAATTCTCAGGTAATCCGTGATTACAACGATTTCAACTAGACAACATCAAGACCACTATCAAGAGATTCCAAGACAACACCGTTCATCTCCTAGAAAAGCCAATACGTTTCCGATGAATCCTTCAGGCCTCTGACACTCCAACTCCTTTACCTACCTTCTGACACCTGAGGTAGACAATAGGATGTCTACCTTAACGGGGGAGTAGCCACTATGTTGACAACTTATTCCAATACCCCACTCCTATTCCGACCTTTTTCTGACAACTTCCAACCCAACACTTCAATTTCTCGCTCCTACTGAGCTTCTATTTACATTCTGCAATTCCGAAACTCCTTCAACATCTATGACCTTTCACACCCCGATATTCCAACCCTCTCAAACTTCTTCATGATTTCTCACAAGTCTAATCCCGATCCCAAGTCAATTCCAACATTCCTCTGATTCCAACTCACCCCTGACTCTCCGACATCCTTGATTCACTATTTTCCAAGTTTTCTGTTTTTTCCAATCATTTCGTTTTTGTCCGATCTTAAAAAAAAACAACAACAACTTCATTGTCTGATAAACATTCTATATTACTTCACTGAAAACTCTTCTGATTTATTTTATATTACTTTTCTCCTTCCAACTCCTATTTACTGCATCGTTTCCTCTTCCGGCCCAGTGACCTCCGGTCCAAGCCCCGCTGTTTTCCCCAATTCCTCTTCAACTTGTTTTTCTGAATCCACATCTGCCGGATTCACCGCCTCCTGGCAGATTTCTGCCTCTGATTCCTGGCCAACTTCCACCTCCTCTGGAACCTCCTTCTCCGGAACCCCCGGAACGATGTCGACGTCCATTCCAACGTCGTCTGCTCCCCTCGCCTTTCCATTTCCTTTCTCCGACACCTTCTCCGGGCCAGGTTGCGGCCCAACGTTTTCCACCTCATTCTCCGACCCGGCTTCCGTCCCCAACTCCAGTTGCGGTGCCAACGCTCTGTGGTACGTCTCCCACCACTTCTTCCGGAACTTGAACTCGATCTCCATGATCCTGTGCAACGTCTTCAACATATCGTTGAAGGCCACCATCCCCTCCACATTGTAGCAGAGCCACTTCATGAGGGAATGAATTGTCTTGTGGAGCCCGCGGATTTCCGCCACGAGCCCCACATCCTCCACTTCATCCTCCGTGTTGTCCTCTGTCGCCCACTCCTTGCCTTTACCCTTCCCTGATGACGCCATCCCTTCCCGATCCGTGACTGCTTCTGCCCAATGTTTTTTCGTCGCTGGTCTTGGTCTGGCCTCCACATTCTCTGCCTGAATCCGCCTGGACGCCAGCAGTGACAATTTCCCTGCCATCTCTGCTGCAAAATCCGTGTCACCTGGCCTCGTGCACTTCTTCCAATCATTTTGACACTGAAGGCACGCCTGCTTCCACGATTTTCTGCTTTTCTGTTCCTCATTGACGCACTCCAGCCCCCACATCCAACAGAGCACACATTGGTCGTCATATTCGTTGGCCTCCAACCATATGTCCTCGAGGCACCGTTTTTGGCCTCTGACAAATTCCAAACCGCCTTTCGTATTCCAGTCAACCTTCCGTTCTCGATCAGCCTTCTCCGGCTAGTCCAATTCTTCTGTCAATCTCTCAATTAGCAGACACAAAATTCTGATTTACTGAAGCATGTTTTAGTCAGGCTTCCTCCTGCCTCAACTCCTCCCGCACTGTTCACGTCGATTGAGCTGTCCGCTGATCCACCGCCTCCTTCCGCTTCCTTCGGTCAGCATCCTCCTTCTCCTTTGCCTTCTGATCCCGTTCTTCTTCCTCTCTTGCCTTCCAATCGTTCTTCTTGCTCCTTCTGCTCCCGTTCCTCCTTCTCCTTCTGATCCCACTCCCACTTTCCTGCAATAAGGCCTTCAAACCTTGTTCGGTATTCCGTTTATTCCGATTATCCCCATTCCTCCAATTATTCCGATTATTCCAACCCTACCTCATCCGACATTCCAAAACCCTCCTTGATTACACTCACTTTCTAGTAAAGCTAACCCTTACTCGATATTGATTTATCGTTACCCCTATTCCATCTGCATTGACTATTCCATTCCCGAATACCCGAGGCCCTGCTCACCTCCGATAAGTCTCAACACATCTTTGGCACTGACCTTCCGAATAGACCCAACCAATCGGAACCCCGATAACACTCCAGTCTTCAGTCCGAAATACCAGGGCACTATAAATCCAAGAGGGTGCAACCCATAAGTTGAAGCCAACACACGTATAGATCAGTCTTTGGATCTCCAACTTCTGAATCATCCAATATTCTGCGCATTCCCAAATATTGTGACTACTGATCTCGGTCAAGGAGAATTCCGACCAAATCCGACCCCTACATCGAATCCGGCCTATAACACATACCCACACAGATCTGGGTATGGATTATGGGAGTCTGCCTAAAACCCACGGATATTTGGGATCCATGGCTTACAATTTCAGTGGGCGTAGCTAGCTATGTATTAACCCTAATTTTTACAATTTATTTCGTGTTTTTATCTAATTTATTGGGGCCTGTAGAGGCCCCACAATTTTTGATGCACCAGCAGCTGGAGCTTATATAGCTCCGCTGTTTGTTGTGCTTTGTAGGTCACATGACTTACAAACCTTTGTTCGAAATAAAATAAGGTTCGTTTTCAAACAAGGTTTTGTGAGTCACGTGACCTACAAAGCACAACAAACAGCGGAGCTATATAAGCTCCAGCTGCTGGTGCATCAAAAATTGTGGGGCCTCTACAGGCCCCAATAAATTAGATAAAAACACGAAATAAATTGTAAAAATTAGGGTTAATACATAGCTAGCTACGTGTGGTGAAAACAAATAATATATACCCATGAAACAACCCACAAGTAGTCCTAAACCCGTGGGTTTGGATCACCCAGATGCAATACCCATGCGGATCCAAGTATATGGTTTGAAAATGAAAATACCCATGGATCCGAGTCTGAGTGATCCATGGGTAGACTCATGGACAGCCCTAGTGAGCTTAGGAAATTGCAGGTGTTCAGTGCAGTACATCACATTCACCTTTTTTTTGGTTCTTACTGAAGTTTGAGTGTAGTACAACACTCAAACTATGCTCATCCACCTTCAAGCTCAAATCATGCATTTTACCACAGCAATCGCCATGGCGCAAAACACTGATTTCATTGAGACGCCCATTTTCAAGGTAAGACGTGCATGGTTTAGCATGAACTACTAATATCTTTTAGAATGAAGTCATGCCTATGCTCAAGGCCGCGCTCCTCAACCCTGGAGTTTGGGCCTACGTCAATGGACTGGGAACCTACATTTTGGTATGTTTGCTCAACATCATGCTCGCCACTTGCTAACTTGCATTTTAGAGAGTAATGAAGGCCTCTGTCATGTCTTGGAAAATACCACCCCTTCTAGTTGAAGACAAGTGAACCATGGCTCAGTTTGTGACTCATGTCAGAAAGGTGTTAACCGATTTCTGTGGCCACATGAAAAAAATGGTATGTCTATCTTAGTCCCACATTCTACTTATTCACTCTCTACAAGATCCACCAATCAACATTAGACAAGTCCTCCATATGGGAACTTGGCATCAATATCGCCAGCAAAGACTACATCCTCGATGATGCGCACTTTGTGCGCTTTGCATTTGGTTAGATTTTTCATGTGTCCCACTGGATATGATCTAATTTTTATTGACAGAGATACATTTATCTTGACCATGCCCAAAAAAAAAGCAAGAGAACGCTGAATGCAAGAAATCGAAAGGAAGCACCAAAGGTGGGAAATCCAAAGATAGTTTCTAGCCTGAAGTCGACTGCCGTCTTGTTGGCCTTCGTGCAATGGGGGATGAAGTAAAAGCCACAAGGAACAAGCTTGTTGCCTGGTAGGTCTACCTGCCATACGTCGTCTCACTACTTACCCTACATATGTTAGAATTCTCAAAGTTATGTATGAGAATGATTGGCAGATGTTCCCTGGTGGTATGTATTGCAAGGTGCTGCCTAAGAACAAAGGCCAATGTCCTCATTGGCAACAGGACATGGACAATATCCTCATTAAAGGGTTGTCTGGTGAGAAAGATGAAGACGATGTTGACATCAAAGCTGATGATGAGGAACTGACTGCTGAAATTGAAGCTGAACAGTAGTACACTCAAGTATCTGTTGCTATGAAATATATGCTGTGATTTGAATGTCAACCTATAAGGGCAACCTCTGGGGCTAGTGAAATATCACACTAGAGCCTGGCAGATGGGAATCCAAAGTATATAAGTTCAAGGAAGGCTACAGGCAAGGATACATACCTGGCAGATGGGAATCCAAAGAGAAAAGCCTAAGGACTCCCACTGCCGAGGCGACTACTAATTAAGGAAAGTCTCTGAACTGACTGAACATTCTGGGCGCTTAAAACGGAAGTCACGTGACTTATGACATAGCCCAGGTAGGTTCCAACTTGCACATGTCACCGGGTGCTTAAATCGCAAATAGAAGCACCAGTTGTAGAAGTGAGTAGGAAGGAGGAGGGGGGGAAGGAAATGGGAATATTAGATAGAAACAACAGGGAGAAAAGAGAGATAAAAGGGAGATGGGG